>ONZH01022471.1:0-35431 GCA_900303285.1 Rhinella marina
TTTCTAAAAACTCCAGAATTGGGGTAATAGTTTTTGAATTTTAATTTTGCTGTTATTCCTTGTTATGTTTCAAAGAAAAATGAAATTTTGAAATTTTATTCCAATTTTCCATCAATTCTCATGGAACACATAAAGGGTTAACAAAGTTAGTAAAATCAGTTTTGAATAGCTTGAGGGGTGTAGTTTCTAAAATGGGGTGGTTTATGGGGAGTTTCTACTATATAAGCCCCACAAAGTGACTTCATAACTGAAGTGGTCCATAAAAAAATGGGTTTTGGAAATCTTCTTAAAATTTTAAGATTTGATTCTAAACTTAGAAGCCTTATAACGTCCCAAAAAAATAAAATGTCATTTTCAGAATGATCCAAACATAAAGTATACATATGGGGAATGTAAAATAATAACTATTTTCGGAGGTATTACTATGTATTTTGAAATTAGTGTCACAGTACAGGATAATAAACACAGTGATGTCACGTTACTGAAGTCTTCAATAACATGGCGCCGGAGGGGGCAGGCTATGTATGTGTAAAATGCCTGCGCTTTACACATACACAGCGCTCCCATGATTTTTCAATAGGGTCGGCTCCGTCCGCACTGGGAATGGAGTATACGACCGTAAGTCATTTGTCTATGTGTTGTTCAGTGACACATAGACACGTGACTATGAAAATGGCAGCCCCCATAAAGTTACAAAAATGTAAAATACACAAAACACAATACACACATAATAAACTTCATTATACGTATAAAAACTATTTTTAATGTTTTATAACATATGTTTTTTATTTTTTCACGATAGTGTCCCTTTAAGTTGTTATGTCATTTCAAAGTCTGGCTTTGCTTTGTGTGCCTGCATATAATTTATACACTGCTGCACCCAGTGGCGTACTAAGGGAGGTTGTGGGGGACGGTCCGCCCCAGATGCCGTCTCCCAGAGGGGTGCCAGAAGCAATGAGCGCTTCCATCAATACAGATGGAAGCTCTCATTGCTGGAGCGCTGGGAGCTGTGGTCCTGTCACTCACCACTCAGCTCCCGGGCTCCTTCCCTTCTTCAGGCCCTGCTCCACCATTTGGTCTGCACAGATCGCGCTGCCAGCATGTGTGGACGGAGCCTGCAGCCCTGGAATCTGCATAAGACCTGCACACATTCCTGCAGAGCGATCTGTGTCTGCAGCAGGGAAGAGAGAACTGTGAGCTTCAGGAACGGCACAAGGTGAGTAGGTACTGTGTTTTTTTAATTTTTTTTTTAATACAGAGGGTGCACAGAGGACTTTATTACTATGGAGGGGGCAGAGAGGGCTTTATTACTATGGAGGGGGCACAGTGGGCATTACTACTTTGCAGGGGGTACAGAGCCAGAGGGCATTACTGCAATGAAGGGGGCACAGAGGGCATTATTACTGTGAAGGGGGCACAAAAAGGGCACTACAACTGTGAAAGGGGCACAATGTGGGCATAACTACTGTGAGGGGGCACACATCTGTACAAAACTACTGTGAAGGTTGTACAATGAGGGCAATAGTACTGTGAGGGGGTACAATTTTTTTTAAAGAATTGGGGCAGGGGGTGCCAGAGAAAGGACCCGTCTCGGGTGCCAAACACCCTAAGCACACCACTGGCTGCACCTTAATAATATACAGTATGTGGCATGGGTGTTATGTGGTTTACACCTTTTGGTGTAAAAGCAGACTGGGAGGGGGGGTTGCCTTGTATGTGTTGCGACTTTTTTGCACATTAACAAGCCATACCAACTATAAACAAGACATAATCCAGATATAATCTCACTTTTAGCTCGAAAACGCAGACCACTGTGAAAAGTGGCTAGGATCCTGAAATGTCAAAAAAATGTTGCTATAGAAATCGCAGGTGCTTTGGCTTTTTTAGACCACAAAACTGACATACGATGGCTGATTTTGTAAATGACCCCCTCAGTGTTTAAATTTGACAAATCTTTATAGAACTGTATCTATACACTGCATTATAAGAAATCTTGCACTTCTGAATGCAGTTGGATCTACGTAATCTTGATGTACAGTATGCTGGTCAATCATGTGCTAGACACCAATAGGTCATTAATGATTATGCATACCTAGTGTATAAATCTGGACATTTTCCCATGATATAAGCCCACAGTACACCACAGATGTGGACAGGGTCATACACAGATCTCATGACCCATTGCAAAACTTAGTACATGCCCCCCTGCCCCATCCAGTTTCCTAGTGCACATGCATCAATCACTACCAGGCAATGCAGAATGCAAAGCACAACATCCCAGATTTGTGATGAATTTACATTTAATTTTTTTATTAAGTGGATTTAATTTTAATTGAAAACAATTGTTATACAAAAATTCACCCTTGGACTCACCTACTTTATCCTGTAACTGTTGCTTCATTCTGGGCCACCACTAGGGGAATTTAGCCAGTTACAATTGACTGAAATTCAAGGTGCTATCAACTGTTTGCACTGAGCTCCCCCAAGTGGTGACTACATCAAAATGCTGTGTTTTTACATTGAAAAAAGAATGAGTTCAGCGGGGGACGCCCTTCTCCTTGGACCTTGCAGCAACTGCATGGTCTGAAGGTATTCCAGTGGATGTGGAGTGAAAAAAAATGTTTGTGAAGTAACAATGTTGTCCTGTTTTCATATTTCACATTGTTATGCTTTTTTCCATGGTATCTAATAGGGATGAGCGAACTTTTGAAAAGTTCGGTTCGGCGAACTTTTGTGAAATTCGGATTCGTACGAACCAAACCTAAAACGAACCTTGCTATAACAGCTGAATAATTGCAGCTACAATAGTGGGAGTCTGATAGGGTATAGTTTCGTTTAGTTGCAGTTGCTATTACAATGAAAAAAGTGGAAAAAATCAAAGTGCAAAAATAGTCGTAGACAGCCAGGTCGACAACATTTGACAGCATTGAAGATGTCTGCTGGAGCAGTCCATGTCATGCCAGAGCACCAAAAACACACGGTAGATCGTGGCACCAGCCCAAGAATGGGCTGTGTTGAAGTCGATGCGGTCTCAGTGACATCACAGGTCAGAAGACAGACAGGCGTACCATTTAATTAGACCTTGTGTACCCCAGAACACAGGTACACATTAGCCAAGGTGTAAGTGATTACACGGGACATAGGACACAAAGTGCAAGTTGGCAACAACGGCAGCATTGCCTTGGACCCAGTAGGGTGGAAAACAGACATTTGACAGTGGAACCAGCAGCAGTAATAGTACTGTATTGGACCCAGTATGGTTGAGAACAGACAATTGACGGAGGAGGAGGCGGCAGCACTTGTATAGCACCAAGGCCAGTATAGTTGAGAAGAGACAATTGACGGAGGAGGAGGCGGCAGCAACTTGTATAGCACCCAGGCCAGTATAGTTGAGAAGAGACAATTGACGGAGGAGGAGGCGGCAGCACTTGATAGCACCCAGGCCAGTATAGTTGAGAAGAGACAATTGACAGAGGAGGAGTCGGCAGCACTTGTATAGCACCCAGGCCAGTATAGTTGAGAAGAGACAATTGACGGAGGAGGAGGCGCCAGCACTTGTATAGCACCCAGGCCAGTATAGTTGAGAAGAGACAATTGACGGAGGAGGAGGCGGCAGCACTTGTATAGCACCCAGGCCAGTATAGTTGAGAAGAGACAATTGACGGAGGAGGAGTCGGCAGCACTTGTATAGCACCCAGGCCAGTATAGTTGAGAAGAGACAATTGACGGAGGAGGAGGCGGCAGCACTTGTATAGCACCCAGGCCAGTATAGTTGAGAAGAGACAATTGACGGAGGAGGAGGAGGCGGCAGCACTTGTATAGCACCCAGTCCAGTATAGTTGAGAAGAGACAATTGACGGAGGAGGAGGTGGCAGCACTTGTATAGCACCCAGTCCAGTATAGTTGAGAAGAGACAATTGACGGAGGAGGAGGCGGCAGCACTTGTATAGCACCCAGTCCAGTATAGTTGAGAAGAGACAATTGATGGAGGAGGAGGCGGCATCACTTGTATAGCACCCAGGCCAGTATAGTTGAGAAGAGACAATTGACGGAGGAGGAGGCAGCAACACTTGTATAGCACCCAGTCCAGTATAGTTGAGAAGAGACAATTGATGGAGGAGGAGGCGGCAGCACTTGTATAGCACCCAGGCCAGTATAGTTGAGAAGAGACAATTGACGGAGGAGGAGGCGGCAGCACTTGATAGCACCCAGGCCAGTATAGTTGAGAAGAGACAAGTTGAGGAGGCAGCTTCAGCAGCTCTTGATTGCACCCAGTATGTTTCCAAATAGACAATTGACGGTGGGGGCATTAGTAGGAGCAGTATTCTTTTGGACCCAGAAGGGCCTAGTACAGAGAACTGAAGTTGGAAGCTAAGAATATGCACGCTTGTAAAAATCAGTTTTAATACATGACAAAATGTTGATGTAGAGTTCAGCACAGGACAGTCAACCTTAAAAAAAAACCCTGTAAAATTACAGCTAGTCTAGTAGGATACGGATACAGTTAAATAGACAGCTAACCTCACCCACAGAATCCATGAGGTGAATAAAGGACATTTAAAAAGGCACAGATTCAAGAAGGCTTTACGCCAGTTCCATTATCCAAAAATACGTGTCCATTTTTCATGAAATGGACACCTCACTGGCACTCGCTTTACAAATTGACGCAACTACTCTGGTGTCAAACCTGTTGAATCTGGGCCTATGGCTGTTGGCGAGACATATATATATATATCTTTGTTACACCAGTTTGATGTCCTAACCGAGTGCAGCGCCCAACCCAATGGATGTATGCTTTTGTGTTTTTTTAGTGCTGTCACCAGCTGGCTTAAAGGGAACTTGTCATCTCGGACCCCCCCCTGAACTAGAGTAAGCGTTGTATAGTGTAAGTGATGCTGAATCCGAATATGTAAGCTTTATCTTCATACTCACTTCCATTCTGACGCTGTGCTCCCACAAACCTGCAGTAAAATGCAATCAGTGGACTCTTCTTTGAGTCCTCTCCATTATGTGAGTGAGCACCGGAGTCCACTGAGTGCATTTTACTGCAGGTTTGTGGGAGCACAGCGTCGGAATGGAAGTGAGTATGAAGATAAAACTTACATATTCGGATTCAGCATCACTTACACTATACAACACTTACTCTAGTTCAGGGGGTGTTTCGGAGATGACAGGTTCCCTTTAAAGGATAAGTCCGGGCAATTTATAAGTTTCTGGTTCAAGTAAGGGCACAGAAAGTTATTAATTGCCTGGACTTATCTTTTAAAGTGGGTAGGGGAAAAACCCCTGATGGGGTATGGGAGTGACCTTCCCGCCCTCTCTTTGGTCACTCCCAAAAAACCTCACCCTATGGGCACCTTCACATGGGGCTGCGGGTCTGCTGAGTAAAATCCACAGGGCATTTTTATACCGTTGACCAAACGGCGTTCAGTACTATGGTGCCGTCCGGACATACGCAGTTCTGCGCTGAACTGGGTATTTGCGTCCAGCCCCATAGTACTGAAGGTGGCATAAAATCAGCCAACGATGCGCTGTGGATTTTAGGCAGCAGAGAACCCCAAAAAAGCATCCCATTGTAAAGGCACCCGTGAATAAGGCAAGTTAACCTGCCTTTCAGCAACTGTTTGTTGCTGTAACTAACTGTGGAGGTTTTTTATATCACAGTTGAAGGACAGCAGCCTCCATGATATATACCCCATAGACAGCCTTATTCCACGCGTGACTGCATGAGAGGCGTGAAATCATTCGCACAGAGAAGAACCCCATCGGGATTTGCGGTGCGAGATTTTACTACTCTCATGATATCAACAAAATACCTCAAGAACAGTTAGTACCTGCTCACAAAACGGTGAGTAGTGTTCCTTGGCACGGGTGCCAGGGATAGAACCCCACGGCTATAGTTCACAAAAGGTGAAATCCCCACTTTGTGAAGCATAGTCGTGGGGATTATTTTAGGGATGGTACTGTTCTTGGGGTATGGGTTGGACGGTGCACCGGTGTGAGGCATTAAGCTGGTGTGGAGATGTTAAATGGCCAACACACCATGGGCATTAAATTTGGAGATGGGGTTCTGTTTATTTAAATGTATCCGAATTAAGTAGGGAATTTTTAAGGTGATTTTGTTTAATTTGGGGTCTAAGGGGGAACATTACTTAATAAGTTAAATTACGGATTTTTACGTTGGGCACATATTTGGGATATTAAGGTCAGTTTCTTGGACACACGGATTGCCATGCAAGACGGGTGACTGATGACTTAGTCATTCACATCAGGCAGGGGGGTGGTATAATCCGATGTAATCCAGGCACGATTCATCTTTACAAAAGTCAGCATCTCAACACTGTGGCAAGAGAGCCTCGTTCTTTGCAGTGTTATGATGTTACCCGCCACACTGAACACCCTCTCTGACGCAACACTACTGGCTGGGCAGGACAGCAGAGCCAAAGAAAACTCTGCCAGTTGAGGCCAAATGTCCAGTTTCTCTGCCCAGTACTGCACTGTGTCGGTGACACTTTGGGGCAGGGTACAATCCAGGTAGGCAGTGACCTGGTGGGTGAGCTCATGCTGGTCCACGCCATGAGTCCGGTGTTGTGTCCCCTCTTCAGCAGCTGGCTGCATGAAATCGCTCATCAGCGATTGGAGGCTGTAGCGACTTCTCACGCCTCCACTAGTGGTGGTGGTAGTGGAGCGCGCAGGTTCCCCCGAGCGGATGTTGTCTGGGAACCTGGCTGGTCTCGCTGGTAAGTTAAGACCAACTGACTAGTGAGTAGGTCCCGGTAGTACCCCAGTTTTGCCTCCCTCTCTGATGGCGGAAAAAATTCAGCCATTTTGCGGTGGAAGTGAGGGTCCACCAGGGTGGCCAGCCAGTATTGGTCCCCCTGGCGGATGTCCACAATCCGGCTGTCACTCCTCAGACACTACCGCAGGCACCTTGCCATCTGCACCAAGGACAATGAGCGCCTCTCCTCTCCACTGTCCTCGGTATAGTTCCAGGGTCTGCTGGGGTCTTCCTCCGCTTCCTCTACCACCTCATCCTCCATCTCCTCCTGTGATTGAGAGGCAGAGAAGCCAGGTGGCGGTGTGTGGAATGGCTGGGCGTAGACATCTTCCTCCTCCTCACCCTCCATTTGCACTTCATCCATCTCTGGGCTCAAGGCGATGTTCAGCCTTGGAGTGGTGGCCTGGGAATCCTCGCTGATGATTCTTTTCAGCGCACTTTCCAGAACATGGACGAGTGGGATGATGTCGTTGATCCCATAGTCATGCCTGCTCACAAACAAAGTCGCGTTCTCAAAAGGGATCAACAATTGGCAGACTTCACGCATCATCTGCCAGTGTGTGACTTGGAAGTCGCAGTGTGGCGTGAAGCTGCCTGATTGCCCCATGAGTTAGTCTGTAACGGCTGACCTTTGCTCGTACAGGCGGTCCAGCATATGGAGGGCAGAATTCCAGCGTGTTGGCACGTTGCAGATTAGCCGATGTTGGGGCAGACTGTGCTGTCTCTGGATCCTGAGCAGGGTGTTCCTTGCAGTGTAGGAGTGGCTGAAGTGTTTGCACACTCTGCGTGACATCCTCAGAAGGTCTTGTAGTGCAGGAAATGATCTAAGAAACCTGTGCACTATGAGGTTTATCACATGTGCCATACAAGGTGTATGACTCAGCCCTCCCTGCTGCACTGCAGAGACAATGTCCCTCCCATTGTCTGCTACCACACTTCTCACCGTTTGTTGACGTGGGGTCAGCCATTGATCGATCTCCTCCCTGATGGTCCGGAGGTGCTCCTGCCCACTGTGGCTCCGTTCACCCAGGCTCACCAAATGGAGGACAGCCTGAGAGCGCCGGGCCTGACATCGGTGGTAAGACACCGGGGCAGGTTGGACTGCTGTCAAAGCGGTGGATGGTTGCAAGGTGATGGAGACAGAACTTCTGCTTCCCGCTGCTGGCCCCCTAAAGCACCGTGGAGGTGACAGTGGCAAGAATGGGCCAACTTCCTGATGGTCTTCTGGGAGGATGTTGACCCAATGGGCAGTAACAGACATGTACTGCCCTTGGCCATAATTTGAGGACCAGACATCAGCACTCAGGTGCACGGTCTTGGACACCGAGAGTCCCAATGAGTCGCCCACCTTTTTCTGCACATAACTGTGCAG
The DNA here is from genome assembly GCA_900303285.1 of Rhinella marina. Taxonomy (NCBI): domain Eukaryota; kingdom Metazoa; phylum Chordata; class Amphibia; order Anura; family Bufonidae; genus Rhinella; species Rhinella marina. The sequence continues at coordinate 8,151 of ONZH01022471.1, forward strand.
TGATGGGACTGCTTTGCCAGAGATGTAGTGGCGGCTGGGGACTCGCCATCTGGGGTGCGCACACGCCATGAAATCCCTAAAAGGCTGGGAGTCCACGAGGTTGAAGGGCAGGGACTGAAGCACCAGCAGCTTAACCAGGTGTCTGGTCAGTTTCTGGGCCATGGGATGGCTGCTGGAATACACCTGACGTCTGCCCATGGACTCAGTCACGGATTGCTGCCTCATTAGCGGTGTAGATGGCAGTGACACTGTGCTGGTGCTGGCACCTGAGGCTGACGAGCCCTGAGTTGCACTGAGAGGATGCTGCATGATGGGATCTGCAGTGTATGGTGCATCCGGACAGGAGGTGGTATTGGGGTCACAGTTCTTCCAGGCCTGTTGGTGTTGCCTTTCCATGTGTTTTCGCATGGATGATGTGCCGAGATTATCACCCCTGCCACTATTGACCCTCTCATTGCACAGCAGGCACAAAGCGATGTGCTTATCTTTCCCCAGGCGGAAGAACTGCCAGACGACAGAGGACCGTGGTTTGCTGACTGTCTTGCTGCCTGGTGACTGCCACTGCTGCCTGAGGGTGCCCTCTCAGGACCAAGGCTTTGAGAGGGTGATCTCTGCCTGGTAGCTTGGCTTCTACCCCTCCCTCTTGTGCCTCTGTTCCTTGAAACAGTGGGATGTTGCTGCGTCGGTGGCACCTCTATTTCCTCCCCTGATGATGAGGATGATGCTGCTTGAGGGCGCCACGTCCGATCAGCGTCATCGTTATCAAACTCGGCACCACTGCTACTTTCCTCCGGTGGCTGGGACAGAATATCAGGTGTGGCACTGGATGCCCCTCCCTGGCTCTGTTGACTGCTTACAGCCAACACCTCCTCTGGAGTCTCACTACGTTCCACCCGCTGACTTTGGTGGACTTCCTCTTCCTCCTCCTCATCACTAAAAAGTGGTAGAGACTCCAAGGGTTGCCAAGAGTTCCATGGCAGAAGGTGCCCCAAAGGTGAGTGGCATTCTAATAACAGGGGACGGGGCAGAGGACTCTCGCTGACCGTCCCATGTAAGGGTGGTGTCGGATGATCCAGCGGATGCTTGACTCCTCGTTTGGGAGCTTTGGGCGGTGGAACTGGAGGATTGGGTAAGCCAATCTAGAACCGCTGGTTGTGTGGTTCTTACTTGACCAGTGGCCATCAGGGGTAGCTGCACCCTGCTGCCACACCTGTTACCCCGGCTGCCACCGGGCCTGGTGCTGCCACTTCTCCTACCCTCACCGCCTGCTGTTGCACTCCTTACCTGGGAAGTGCTGGAAGTAGGACGTTTGGACATATTTTTATTTGGGTGGGGGAAAATTAAATGATGTATTTTTTTAATACTTTTTTAAACTTTATTTATTTACTTTATTTATTTATAACTTTTTTTTAACTTTTTTTTTTAACTTTTTTTTTTTAACTTTTTTTTAATTTAAACTTTGTTTATAACTTTTTTTTGAGTTTTTTTGTAACTTTTTTTGTTGCGGCTAAATGGGGTTGACGGCACCCAGCTCAGCAGCAACGTGTAGCGTGTACGGTCACGGAACAGGAATGCTACCTGTCCTGACTCTTTTCTCTCACTATTTCTTTTTTTATCACCCTATCTCTCCCTAGATCTCACAATTTTTTTATTTATATGACTTTCTCTCCCTATCTCTACCTATCTCTTGCTTTCTCAGCCTCTTGCCCTATCTATCACCTTATCTTCTATATCTAGCTTTCTCTTCCTCTCTCCTGCTTCTCTCACTAACCCTTTCTATTTCTTCTCTATCCCTCCCTGTATCTATCTACTTGTTTGATTATCTATCTATCTATATCTTTTCCCTCTCTATCTAAGATGGAGCTCCTCTCTCTCTGAAGTCTTGAGACGCACTGACAAGATGTCGGCGCGCTCAGACACTTCAGGGGCTGTGGGGTGACGTCACACATATTTTTTTTCACAGAAAACCAGGATACAAGGGATTATAGGAGTAATAATCCCTTGTATCCTGGTCTATTCTGTCAAAAAAGTACAGTTTTGCGTTACCGTTTTTTTTTTTTCCCAGATTCGTTACGAACTTTTGAAAAGTTCGGTTCGGTGACGAACCGAACTTTTTGCAAAGTTTGTAACGAATCTGGTTCGTTACGGTTCGGTTCGCTCATCCCTAGTATCTAAGTTCAAATGATGCAACTTTGCATTTTCCTTTTGACTTTGATGCAATTTTGAATAATACATTTTGTACAGAGTGCTGGTCTCTAATGGAGGGGAACCACCAGGCAACTACCTGTTGTAATAGTTTCCATTCAGTGACAGCTGACCCACAGAGGTCAAGAAACACCAGTGCGTGGCACCAAGGAATCAGGCAAGACAGAAGTTAGTGGACAAGCCAGAATCAGTGTAGGCAGTGTATGTAAAATCTGGTAAACAGTTCAAAGGTCCAGCAAGCAGCAAAGGGTCAAATCTAGTAAACAGGCAGAGCTCAAGCACAGACAAACAAACAGAACTATAGCACACTGTAGCAGGAATATCATGGCAGTTCTGTGTGCCAGCTGCCACCCCACTAGGCACTGGTTCTGGGCAAGGGCACTGGTTCTTCTCTGCTTTCCTGTGCTGGTCCTCCTCTGCTGTGTAGCAGTGGCGCAGGCTGTACCCTGGCTGGGCCTCTTTCTATGTCCCATAGGGTATGCACATGCACTCCCCATCCCTTAAAGGGCCAGCGTACCGGTACACAATCTGTACCAGGCAATAGTTTGACCTCTGTGGGTATTTAAGGCACCTCACCCTTGAAACAAGTGCTTGAGAAATAGGTCTTTCTAGAGTGCTAGATCCTACAAAAGTACTATAATCCATTTGTCTGTCAGTCTACCAACTTCTGTTTGATTCCCGGATTCTGACCTAGTGCCATCTGCCCTGATCTTTGGACTTTTTTACGGATTCATAGACACTCTGCCGACTCTGACTTCAGCCTGTTACTGACTACAAGTTTGCCTGATCCTTCTGTGCCCCACAACGGTGTCTCTGAGCTCTGATGTCTTAGTGGCAAACCACATGAAGACATGTGCTTGGTGGCCTTGTGCTTTCCCTGCAGCAAAGACCAGATCCATGTACAGGAGTTAAAGGATGAACATAAGGGAGCAACCAGAATAACACCATTAGGTGTAGCCCATTGCCAAATCTGTTGGTTGACACAACCAACCATTGTCTGCTGCAGTTTTGCCCAGGCAATGGATACTGCTGACCCACCTTTGACACGTTTGACAGAGATATGCCTGAAGACTTTTACTGTTGCCTTAGCCGCAGCCCCACCTCAAGTCCTGCCTGTAGGAGGTTCTGCATAGAGACTCTTCCAAGAGTTAGTTGCCTGTTGCATTCTCTGCAGTGAAGACCAGATACATATATAAAGGGTGAATACCAGGGAGCCTCTAGGATAATTCCTTTAGGGTAGCCCATAGCCAAATCCATTGGTTGGCACAGTAGTTCCACAATCACTAGATAACCAATTCCTTATCCCACAGGGGGAGGTGACACAATGGGAATGTGTCATCAGAAAATAACCTAATATTTATATCAAGATTTTATGTTAAACATATTTTTAAAGAATGTTTGTCTTCGCACTGACCACTAGGCCTAATAATAGGCGCCACCTCTTCTAGATCACTTCATCATTATCATCTGTCTATTGATAACAATATATACTATACAATAACACTATATATATATACTGTATCTATACAGTACAGACCAAAAGTTTGGACACACCTTCTCATTCAAAGAGTTTTCTGTATTTTCATGAGTATGAAAATTGTAGATTCACACTGAAGGCATTAAAACTATCAATTAACACATGTGGAATTATATACTTAACAAAAAAGTGTGAAACAACTGTAAATATGTCTTATATTCTAGGTTCTTCAAAGTAGCCACCTTTTGCTTTGATTACTGCTTTGCACACTCTTGGATTCTCTTGATGAGCTTCAAGAGATAGTCACCTGAAATGGTTTTCACTTCACAGGTGTGCCCTGTCAGGTTTAATAAGTGGGTTTTCTTGCCTTATAAATGGGGTTGGGACCATGAGTTGTGTTGGGCAGAAGTCAGGTGGATACACAGCTGATAGTCCTACTGAATAGACTGTTAGAATTTGTATTATGACAAGAAAAACAAGCAGAAGAGACTTCTTTGGGCTAAAGAACACAAGGAATGGACATTAGACCAGTGGAAATCTGTGCTTTGGTCTGATGAGTCCAAATTTGAGATCTTTGGTTCCAACCACCATGTCTTTGTGCGACGCAGAAAAGGTGAACGGATGGACTCTACATGCCTGGTTCCCACGTGAAGCATGGAGAAGGAGGTGTGATGGTGTGGGGGTGCTTTGCTGGTGACACTGTTGGGGATTTATTCAAAATTGAAGGCATACTGAACCAGCATGGCTACAACAGCATCTTGCAGCGGCATGCTATTCCATCCAGTTTGCGTTTAGTTGGACCATCATTTATTTATCAACAGGACAATGACCCCAAACACACCTCCAGGCTGTGTAAGGGCTATTTGACCAAGAAGGATAGTGATGGGGTGCTACGCCAGATGACCTGGCCTCCACAGACACCAGACCTGAACCCGATCGAGATGGTTTGGGGTGAGCTGGACCGCAGAGTGAAGGCAAAAGGGCCAACAAGTGCTAAGCATCTCTGGGAACTCCTTCAAGACTGTTGGAATACCGTTTCAGGTGACTACCTCTTGAAGCTCATAAAGAGAATGCCAAGAGTGTGCAAAGCAGTAATCAAAGCAAAAGGTGGCTACTTTGAAGAACCTAGAATATAAGACATATTTTCAGTTGTTTCACACTTTTTTGTTAAATATATAATTCCACATGTGTTAATTCATAGTTTTGATGCCTTCAGTGTAAATCTACAATTTTCATACTCATGAAAATACAGAAAACTCTTTGAATGAGAAGGTGTGTCCAAACTTTTGGTCTGTACTGTATATCATTTCTTTCTTTCTACAATGATCACTTTGTAGGTCACAGAGCATGCCTAGAAAACTCTCCCATAGAAGTCAATGAGTCCCCTTCTGACATATTTTATACATTCCTGGTCACTGGCGCATGTACTGGAGGGAGAGAAAGCCTTTGTGCCTTGGGAGAGGCTTATCTACTATATCCCAGCATTGTGACTGTCCTTGGACAAATATCCCTTGTCAGAACCACCAATGCATCAGTGCTTACATTGGTTGTGGGGATAATACACTAGGAGAGAGACTGTTTTTTTCTTTACATATTCTTCAGTCGGTGTTCTTTATACCTTTGTGTCAGTGACGCTTGTCTCAACACGTGCCACTCCTTGAGATTCTCTGAACAACTGGACTTTTGTAACTTGGCTGAATTCAAACAGCACTGTTGTGAGATTGGTCTTCAGATCAATTACATGACTGATACCATGTCGTGGACCAACAAGAAGTGTAGTTGATGGCGTTTTCTCATCCTGAGATAAAAATGACACAATATCAAGCACATAGAATGTGAGTCAGGAGATGAATGCCTGATAATCAAATGGCATCACCATCAAAGTTGAGTGCAGCCGAAGACAAAAACCATGTGAAATTTAGATTAGTTCCATATTACTGCAATTCAATATTATATATTTTTTTCTTTGTCATAAAATTTCACAGATGTTTGAAGACAAGGTAGTGCTCATATGAGAGCTGCTTCCTCTGCTCTGTTTACCTGCTTGCAGCAGAAATTGCAGTAGTGAGCAGGTGTAAGTACAAGTATGGAATCCCCATTCACTTCTATGGAACAGCTATGTCTGTTCAAGTGCATAGGAACGAGCTGTCCCATAGAAGTGAATGGGGACACAATACTTGTATTTACACCTGTAGACAAAGTGGTAAAAAATAAAAAAAAAATGGAGGCAGCACGTCCAATTAGTAGAGCTTTAATCCAGATGCTATCTGGATTAAAGCTCCACTAATTGGACGTGCTGCCTCCATTTTTTTTATCACTTTGTCTATGGACTTTGTTTTGGGGAGCTTACCATTCCCCTAGTGAGGCGAGCACTGGACAACTCATTACATAGGAGTGCTGTTCATCCCTTCTTTTTACATGTATTTACACCTGCTCACCACTGCAATTTCTGTTGGCGAGTAGGTAAACAGAGCACAGCAGGTAAGCACTACCTTTTCTTCAACAGCTCGATGGGGGTGCTGATCTTATATTAATGACCTATCCTGAGGACAGGTCATCAATAGTAAAAAGCGGACAACTCCTTTGAAAAAAGACATAGATAAGTATGGGGTAATTTATTAAAGGCTATGTACACCTTTTGGGGAAATTTTTTTAAATTTTTTTATAATACTTAGCAGACGGACAGCTTATCTCTTCTCTCTGACCTTATAAATACTCATTAAAGGGAACCTGTCAGCACCAAAATGGATCATAAACTGCCAGCAGTACCCTAAAGTTGTTAACATCAGGCTTCTAATGATGTTCTTGTGTAAGATGTCTGAGGCATATAATCACTGTAAAACAACTTTATTCCCCTCACAGGTCGTATGCAAACGAGGTTCTTGAAGTCATGGGGGCAGCGGCTTTCACACTTGAAGTCAAACATGCCGCATCCCCTTCCCTCCCCTCCCCTTTGCATTTGATTGATGGCCATTTGTATTCTATTAGGCGCAATTCCATCCTGATATTTCACGCATGCGCCATATGATCTTATTTCCGGCGCCTGCACATTGATCCCTGCTGCAGTGTCATTGGCTTCAGTGAGTCAATACGCACGCACAGACTCATGGGTAAGTGTTTCAGAGAACATTACCCTGCATCAGCGTCAGTCACAGGATCGGGAGCACCTGTGCGTTGACTTGCTGAACCAAGTACACTACAGCGGAGATCAATACGCAAATACCGGAAACAAGACCATACGGCGCATTCGCACAATCTCAGGATGGAATTGCTCTTGAAAGAAGTGAAAGGCCATCAATCAAATGCAAAGGGGAGGGAAGGGGGCGCAGCGTGCTTGACTTCAAGTGTGAAAGCCGCTGCCCCCTTGACTTCAAGAACCTCATTTGCATACGACCTGTGAGGGGAATAAAGTTGTTTTACAGCGATTATGTGCTTCAGACATCTTACACAAGAACATCATTAGAAGCCTGATGTTAACAACTTTAAGGTACTACTGGCAGTTTATGATCTATTTTGGTGCTGACAGGTTCCCTTTAAAGCTCAATCCTTACCTTACTGATAACAATGTGGCTTAAATAAGTGTTTATGACCTCTCAGTAGTTTAAACATAAGAGTAATTAGATGACCGGGCACAAAGTGAAAGTGAAGGTACTAGTCACCCAGTTAGACAAACAGTTAACCCTTTGTGACTGAACAGCTCAATATTTTTAATAAAGACCAATAGAAAATATGATTTTTAGCAAAATATAGGTTAAATGCAATCATAAAAAAAATTGACTCCAAAGGTGTACATAGCCTTTAGGACCAGCGTTTAGTAACCCTGCGCTAGAGATGGATGCATCTAAGTTATGTAGAGGCACTGACAGGCGCATCCATGGCTTATCCATGGCGCATCCAGCTGCCTTAGATTTAGATAATTTTCTCTGCCAAAAACTAGCATTGAAAATGATAAATGAGACAGGCCGACCCATTCCATGCCACGCCCCTTTTTAAGAAGTGTCATGGATGGGGAAGAAGTCAGAGATTCGGTCTCAATTCTCCTTTGTGACCGAATTTAAAAAAAAAAGCCATATATCTAGTCATAAATGACCCCCATAAAGTTCAAACAATAATCTTACCATGTAGATCCTGAAAGGCAATTGCTCCATATTAAGGAAGAAAAATTATTTCCTGACTCCAAACATGGTAATCAGAATTATAGATGAGCAAATCTTTTGAGATTCAGTTAATTTCAGGTTTGACGAATGATTTAAAACGTTAGTTTTGGATACAAATCAATTCTATCCAAAAATAGCCTTGCGCCAATTGTCCTGTAAGTTATACCATAACTCCATCTAGCTTCTTAGGACTAAGGACTTTTAAGAAAAGATGTTATCTCTTTTTGTTAATTTTTTTATAAATTGTTTAAAAACTCAGTGCACCATTGCATGTGTTATGCTTTTTCCTAATACAGAGCTTCCACAAACTTTCCCTTATCAGGGCTAGATAGTGTTTAAACACGCACAAGTGATAATTGTCAGAAGAAAGAGTAGCTGGTTCTGAACAACCTTAGAAAACTTCTCCCTTTCAATTAGGAGCAGCAGGAGTACAGCATGGATGTGGAAAGAGTAGGGTAATTGTGGCTGCAACAGTAGTGGCAGCAATAGCAGCACAGAATGGTAGAAGTGGCCGTGTAGCGTTAATAGTGGTGGCATAGAAACATAGAAGATTGACGGCAGAAAAAGACCACCTGGTCCATCTAGTCTGCCCTTTTATTATCCTTTATTGTTATCTTAGGATAGATACATGTTTATCCCAGGCATGTTTAAATTCAGTTACTGTGGATGTATCAACCACCTCTGCTGGAAGTTTGTTCCAAGTTTCTACTACTCTTTCAGTGAAATAATATTTTCTAATGTTGTTCTTGATTTTTCCCCCAACTAACTTCAGATTGTGTCCCCTTGTTCTTGTGTTCTGTTTCTTATTAATAACCCTTCCCTCCTGAACTTTATTCAGTCCTTTAACATATTTAAAGGTTTCAATCATGTCCCCCCTTTCTCTTCTTTCCTCCAGACTATACATATTAAGAACTCTGAGTCTTTCTTGATAAGTTCTATGCTTTAGACCTTCCACCATTTTTGTAGCTCTTCTTTGGACCCGTTCTATTTTAGCAATATCCTTTTGCAGGTGAGGTCTCCAGAATTAAACACAGTATTCCAGATGTGGTCTCACTAGAGCTCTATACAGAGGGATCACAATCTCCCTCTTTCTGCTTGTTATACCTCTAGCTATGCAGCCAAACATACGATTTGGCAGTAGGCGATTTGCAGCAAGAAGTAGCAGCTATGAGGGTGGTGGCACCAGAAGCTATATGGTATGAAACATATTGTCAGGTAGGCAAACAGAAGCAGTAGCATGATGATGGCAGTAACATGATGGCGGCATCATTAGCTACATGGTATGGAACATGATGGTAGAAAGGCAGATAGCGGCAGTGGCATAATAGCAGCACCAGCAGCCATACAGTATGGAACTTGATGACAGACAGACAACAGCAGTGGCAAGACGGGTCACAACACTGTCAGCTAGGTCAGATTTGTTCATCTGCATCAGTCAATGCCCTGTTCATTTTGACAAAAGTCATGTTCTGGACACTGACGGAGGACAAATAGGTCTGTTTCGCTGTCAGTTAAGGCGTGGAAGTGTGCCACATTTCCACATTGACGAAACAAGTCTGATAGAAGTGGCAGGGAGGGTGAGGACTCTGATGACAATTGTGTGCTGGATAAGACCTGGGAACTGGATCGGGGTGCTGAGGAGGGCGTAACAGCAGCAGGGAAAGGTGATGGCGGCAGCAGCAATTAAGAGCAGAGGCAACATACCTCTCAAATAACAGCCAGAGCCAGGTCTGCTGTCTGCTGGTGATGCCACTGACACTGTGGGTGGGTTAGACCCAAAAACATGCCAGAGCTAAGCCGAGCTCAGCTGCCTGTAGCTCTATGTGAGCAACTCCCATATGGCGTTTTTCTCCACAAGGCAAGCAAACAAAACCACAGTGTTGTGTAAAATGTGCAGGATTAAAATAAGCTGTGGCCATTCAAACACAATCATAGGTACCAGAGGTATATTGCAGAATAAATATAACTGGTCAGCATTCCCAATCAGAAAAAGTCTGTCCTCCTTCTCCTGGTCTTCTTTGTGGCAGCCAACCTGCATCCCCAAGCAATACGGTATCTTTGTCATCATCATTATCATCACCTTCTTCTTCTCCTGCTAAGACTCCTCCTTGTCCTCTGCTTCATTCATGAAACATCTGTGATGGAATGTTTGACCATGAAAAAACTTTTATCCACGAGCAATTAGCTTGTCTTCAAGCTGAACCCTCACCTGACTATGTTGCTGGCAGTGCAGTTGCTGTAGTACCATTTTAGTAGTGCCTTGTACTCTCACGTGGTGGAGAACACATGCCACTCCTTGCCTTTCTCACTGTTTGGCAAAATGCACACCTGGGCAGCTTTTACGGGCAGGGACAGTATATGTCTTTCACGGCCCATTGGGTCAATATTGTTTTGCGGAAGTGGAGAGGCAGCGCCCTAGCAACATGGCCAGGTCCTTTTGACACCACCTCTCGCCAAAATATCATCAGGCCAGGTTCAACATCAAGCACTTATACACCTCCTCCATCATCGATATGGTTCCATCCCAAACAGCAGCAGGGCACAGCAGTGCTCCCACTCCACATCCTTCCTATAACATGTGTCAAGTCACATGTTGCCATACGGTGTTGGAGCTGATCGGCCTGGGCTAGAGTAGCCACACAGGCTAGCAGTTAATAAAATACATCGAGCAGCAAACATCCCGCTGTCACCTCGCCAAATCTAACTGGGCAAGGTGGTTAGCGACAATGGCCACAAAATCCTGGGTAATGTTAACCTGGGGGAAACAACACATGCTGCATGCATGGCCATTAAAAAAATGCAGTGGCTTGCGCAAGGTGCTGGCAGTATCCAGGAGACTGTCCCTCTTTTCATCCATTTTCATGTGGTGAGGAACGCTCTCTTGGACTTGTAGTGTCAAAATGGACTGCAGCTGCATCCCTTAATCTGCAATGATCCAACTAACTAGAATTCAACATAACATATGCTAGAGCGCCTGGCCGAGCACCAGAAAGCCTCAGCAGGGAGCACATGTTGTTTCCAGGTTGGGCAGTGGCATCTCATGCCATTCATGCTGCAGTTGGCCCCTTATCCCCTTATGCTGAATCTCTTGCAACAGGTGGCGATGGGGGAGGAAGAACAGTTAACAAATCTTACTGTCCGCCCTGTAGCTTTTAGGGACCGACAATAAGAAACTCCCATGGGGGAGGGGGGATGCTATCACCGGAGGTGGACGAGGAGTCAGAGTTCAAGAGTATGATGGTGACAGCCTGCAGTTAACCCCACCCCCTTCCCCCCAACTAGTCTCCTCTTGATGGATGATTGATGGAGCAATTTTTCCACATGCCACCCCAGGCTGAAGCCAATCAGCAAGCTGACAGCTCCTGCCTCAATGTCCAGGTTCAGGCCTGTGTACACTCTCTTCCAGTCTCTGGTGCATACCTAGTTCCCTGACCCCATGGATTTCTGGGCAGGTACTGTACACTGGAACAGTGGCCTGAACAGGCACAGCATGCTCATTTTCTTCTTTCTTGATTAGCTTCCAGTGTTATCTTGGAGAAGGATTTCTTGCCACAGGGGTGCGGTGACACCCAAACTGACCAAGTTGTCATCTGCCAGTGTCCAAAACATTACTTTTGTCAAAATGAACCAAGCCTGGATTTTCACACTCCTCCAGCAGAGACCAATGAATATATCTGACCTTGCTGATGTTGCCCAATTTTGTCACTGTTGCTGCTTGCTTCCATCATGCCACTGTCACCACCACTGCTGCAGCCCGCCGACCATCATGCTCTGTACAACTGCTACTGCTGGCTCCATCATGCCACTGTCTCCTTCATGCCACTTCTGCGGCTTGTGCCTACCATCATCTTCCGTAAGGCTGCTACTGCTCCATCAAGCCTGCCTGCCAACATGTACCATATGGCTGCTGCTTCTAGTTACCATAAATATAACTTATGTTTTAGACTAATTCATCAATAATTACCTAATATTATGTAAATTTCACATATTTACTGTTCTGTAGTTATAAAAATAGTTTTCTTCCTCTGCTATCCACTGTGTTTCCTCATAAATTACCATGTCATTGACCTGTAGTTCTGAGCCTTTGCTAGGTCCAGCCTGCTTAATGTGTAACTTGCTATCAATTCTCTAGCTAAATGTCTTGTGAAACAAAGGGCGTGTTAGTGTGCTGCTGATTACTGAGTAGATAGGGCGTGACTGGACTGTATGTCAGCAGCCAATCAAACATCAACACTCATGAACAAGCACAAACTCACAGCAGGAAAGCTAGGGATTGTGGGTATTGTAATCTTTGAAGTTTTGTGAGGGAAGATCAGGTGCCATGATACTCTCAGTGTGTTTTCTAGCTCCTGCGTGCAGGCTCACACAGGAGTTATACAAATGGATTGCAAGGTAAATTGAAACTCTGGTATGGGTATGTACAGGTATAGGTTCTGGTTGGGTCACAGCTTGCAGCCTTAATGCAGTTTTTCTAAAATGAAGTTACTTTACCAGAATATCCCTTTAACACAAAGCATCTGACACTACTACCACCCATAGACAGCCGGCCTACTGCTTTGTATGTTCCATACTATGCCACTTCTGATGCTGCTACTATTGCATCCACATGCTACTATATATGTACCCTTTCTACAGTGCACTGCTGCTGCTCCCAATTAAAAGGGAAAACCTCTTTCACAATGAGCCATGTTTTCTTCTGACATGTGTGTCATATGGGCAGGCATTCTGACCCTGTCAAGGCATAATTTTTAGATACTAGGACGCCCAAGCCACCTAAAAAAAAGGTCCAATAATGCTGTGTGTGTTTAAACATCATCTGCCCCTAATCAGGGACAACTTTTCGAAGCTTTTGAACATGAAAAAGAATACATGTGCCAGTGCAATGTGACACTCTGTTTAACACCATAAATGTGCCATAGCTATGTATGTCAGTGACAATCAGGCATCATTTACTATTGCTGTCATTGTGTTTGAGAGCTTGGGGAGTGGGAAAGGAAAAAAGAAAAAAATCATAAAAAAAAAAAAAAAGAGATAAGCTTTCCTAAAAATTCTTAGTGCCAGGAGACTAAAAGGTGTTATATAGCAATTTTCAGGGCAATTGGAGCCCCTTTGGTTCGGTCAGAATGGATTCAGGTCCGAACTTAATGGGGTTCTCCGGGAATTAAGAAAATGTAAATACTTAAATATTATTTTGTAATAAATATACTCACCAATACCTTTCGTTAGTTCTAATGGCTTGTGTTGTCTGGGGAGCAATCATTAGGAGAAATAAAATGGCCACCGTCCCATTAGTTCACACAAAACCTGTTGTGAAGTTACTTCACAACACTGAGGTAAAGAGCTGTCTCATCCTCCTCTCTGCTCGTCAGGGGTTATGATCCTGAATACAGGTGAATCTCTGTGGGAATGGAGAAGATGAGGAGACATGAGAGGAGGGTGATTAGTGGCTGATGAGCACCAGCACTTAAATGCAGTCTCCATTACCACAGCCCCACATTACCACAGTCTGTCCTGTCCGTCCTATCTGTACTTCATGTCTCCTCATGAACTAAATTCCCCAGAGATTCAGCTAAAGTTCTTATCATCTGTATTCAGCACGATAACCCCTGACAAGTAGAGCAGAGAGGAGGACGAGGCAGCTCTGGACAGGTTTTGTGTGAACTAATGGGATGGCGGCCATTTTATTTCTCCTAGTGATTGCTCCCCAGGCAAAACAAGCCATTATAACTAATGAAAGGTATTTGAGAATATATTTATTATAAAGTAATATTTAAGTATTTTCATTTTCTTAATTTCCGGAGAACCCCTTTAACATTTTCAAAAAATGTTAAACCTGAGCAAACCTGAACTGAATCTCGAGTGGTTTGCTTATCTCTACAAGAAAGGCAATTATGAAATCAGCTGCATTACATTTGTTGACATAGTTAGTTATATGTTACCATGCCAACTGTGTTGAAGAGGACACCAGCAAAAGTAGGCAGCTCATTTAGAATACGTAGGTAACGAAGCTTGGCTTGAATAATAGACATCTGTAAGAAGAAGATACAGAGTTATATTCCATCAGTGAAACTGTCACAAAATTATTTTCTATAAATTTTCTTACCTTGCTACCAGATAATTGGTTTTGGTGAATTTTCAGGTGTTGAGCCAATGCTTTGCGGAGGGGTTTTTCTTTGTAGACATGTAGAAGTGATGGAGGAAGGAAAGGTTCCAAGCCCCATTCTTTCCTAAAGAAATATTAGAGAAAACGAAAGATGATTAAGAAGCACATTATACCATCAAGCCTGATATATTTTTTATCTTGATTTGGCAACATCCACGTACACACATAATTTTACTAATGTTTCGAAAAGTTTTCCCCTAACAAATTTTGAGAAAATCAAATAGGTCTGATGCCCTAAACAAGGAAAGATGCAATATTTTGTAGTCAGAGATAACAGCAACCAAGCCTTCTAGATACACTTTTACAGCAAAAAGTTCACAGCCCCATTATCCTCTCCATGAAGATGCCAAAAATATGCTTCACAGAGTATGCAGCCCTGATGCAAATGTGTGATCATGAAAAAGAAACCCTTAATTTTTTTTCTTTAGGTGTGCCACTTTTTTGTCAGTATGCCTACTACAAACTACCATTGAAAGGGTTGATTCACTTCACCAAATGGCATTTATCATGTAGATAAAATTATACAAGGCACTTACTAATGTATTGTGTGTGTCCATATTGCCTCCTTTGCTGGCTTGATTAATTTTTCTATTGCACTATACACTGCTTGTTTTAAGGGGTTATGACCATGTCTGCAATCCAGTAGTGGTGGCTGTGCTTGTGCACTATAGGAAAAAGTGCTAGCTTATGTGCACTCCCATGGTCCTGACGCCTTTTACTATAGTGTGCAAGCAGGGCCACCACTTGCCTCGTTCTTCTATGGGTAGCCTTTACTTGCCACTGTCAAATATAATAGTTATTCAGCTTGTTAATTCGGTTGGTGTGTCCTACCTTTTTTTCTTTTTGTTTAAAATACACTGTACTTGCCACCGTCAAAAGGGATATATAATAGTTATTCAGCCGGTAATTTGGGTCAATGTGACATACGTTTTTTGTTTTTTTTTAAACAACAACAACTTTTTTTAAATACACTGTCAAAGGGATAAATAATAGTTATTCAGCCAATTAATTGTGTCAGTGTGACCTACCTTATTTTTTGGGTTTAAAATACAATGTACTTGCCACCATCAAAGAGATATATAAGAGTTAATCAGCCGCTTCGGTGGGTCGGTGTGTTCTACCTTTTTTTGTTGTTTAAGATACACTGTATTTACCACCGTCACAGGGATATAAAATAGTTATTCAGCTGGTTAAGTGGGTTGGTGTGACCTACCTTTTTTTTTTTGCATTAAAATACACTGCACTTGCAACCGTCAAAGGAATATATAATAGTTATTCAGCTGGTTAATTATGTCGGTGTGTCCTACCTATTTTTTATTTTTTTCCAAACACCTCTTTTGCATTTGTGACATGGATATACAATTGTTCGTCTGTCAGGCAATTTTGTGGGTGACTGTAAAAAAATGAGTTGAGCATCAACTAGGGGACGTCGCCGTGGTCGTGGTGTTGCTGGTGCTCTTGCTGCAAGGAGAGGACTCTGTTGATCTGTGCCAGCTACGTGCCCAAATGAAACACCTTCCTCTGGTACATGCAGGCGGTAGGACGCTATGCCACATTTAGTAGGTCCGAATACTGATCTAATGGTGAGGCCAGAACAAGTAGAGGCGATAGTAGATTGGATGGCTGAGAGTGCCTTCAGTTCCTTCACACTGTTTTCACCCGGTCCACTGCTGAAAGCACAGAGTGGGCATCCATCTTTCACCTCAACCCCTTGCACATCAATCAAGCAGTTTGAGCCTCAAGTCATGCAACAGTCACTTATGCTTTTTGATGACTCTGCTGGCGGGGTTTTCATTGGCTAGCTAGCCTTGCCCCAGAAGTGACAGAGATTGAGTGCACTTATGTTTGACGATAAGGCCGGGGGGGAACCACTGCAGCACATGTCTGATAACGAAACACAAGTGTCAACTGCTAGGGCCTTCTGCAGTGTGCAGACCGGCCAGGAAGGGTGGAAAATGATGGGGAGGATGATGAGGTCCTAGACCTCACATGGCATCCAGGTAATGCCAGTGACGTGTGCAGTTCAGAGGAAGATGAGGGGGTCATGCAGCGCTAGCCGCACAGCAAGAGGGGAATATCCCCCAATTAGTACACCTGCTACTGCACAACGTGCCAAGAGACATAGCACACCAAAGCCGGCGCAAAGGAGTTCCCTGGCATGGGTGGTTTGCACGCTGTGCAGTCAGAACCTGAAGCGAGGCATAAATGTTCTCAACCTGAACACCACCTGCATGATCCGGCATCTAACCACAAAGAACGAGCTGCAGTGGGGTAGACACCTCAAGAACCACAAAAGATCAGAGGCTCCTCCTGCTCCCTCTTCTGCTGCAGTTTTGGCCTCTTCCTACCCCCTCTGGAGAAACAGGGGCACCTGCCACCCCGCAAACAGAGGATGTGGCAGCCACACCACCGCCACCGCCACCAGCATATCCACATTGTCCCATGGAAGCGTTCAGCTGTCCATCCCACAAACACTGGAGAGAAAGAGGAAGTACCCCCATCTGCGAGCCCTGGCCCTGAATGTCGTCATTTCAAAACTGCTGGCCTTTAAAATGCTGCCATTCTGTCTGGTGGAGACACTATTTTTCAAGGCAGGCTATTCCTGCCATGCACGAATAAGTGGCGGAAAATTTCAGGTGTGTGCTGCACAATGCCATCAGTGGCAAGGTCCAAATAACCACCGACACGTGGACCAGTAAGTATGGGTAGGGATGTTATATCTCCCTAACTGCCCACTGGGTAAATGTACTGTAGTGACAGCTGGGCCTGAGGCGGACATTGGTTTGGTGCATGTCCTACCACCACGAGGATTGCCTCCTTCTACTCCGCTTCATGATGTCAGCGCAACATCTGCACCACAAACTTCAGCATAGCCAGGGAGAAACAACAGCAGCCTGTTCAGAAACTCATATGTTTGTGGGAAAGACCCCACACCGTGCAGGAGCTGAGGGTGGGCATGGAAGAACATACCAATGAGTGGTTGGTGCCGCTGAGCCTTAAGCCCAGTCTGGTGGTGTGTGACAATGGGTGAAATCTCATAGCAGCTCTGGGAGTAGCCGGTTTGACACACATCCCTTGCCTGGCGCATGTTCTGAAATTGGTGGTGCAGAGGTTCCTGAAGAGTTACCCTGTATATGTCAGAGCTGCTGCAGAAAATGAGGGCTGTCTGTGCGCGATTTCGGCACTCTCCTAATGCTCGCCTGTCTGCGCTGCAGCGTAACATTAGCATTCCCGCTCACTGCCTCATATGTGACGTACCTACAAGTTGGAACTCCACCTTGCACATGCTGGAGAGACTGTTCAAGCAGTAGGCAATAGTAGAGTTTCAGCTGCAGCACGCACGGGTGAGTCACTCTGTGGAACAGCAACATTTCACCACCAAAGAGTGGGCCTCCATGCGGCTCTTGTGTGCCATTATGCGCTATTTCGAGTACTCCACCAACATGGCCAGCTGTGATGACGCAGCAATCAGCCATACTATCCCACTTCTATGTCTCCTTGAAAAACACTTCAGGCACTGATGGATGAGGATGTGGCACAGAAAGAACAGGGATCATTCCCACGGTTATCAGGCCATTCGTCCACAGGTGGCTCAGAGGGTGTGTTCCTGCACCAACAGCGACCAGGTACCCAACTGTCCTGCCAGGGCACTGTTTTTGAAGATGAGGAGGATGATGAGAAGTAGGATCCCCGTTCACAGTAGGGTGGCACCCAACTCAGTTTACTGACATCACTGGAGCATGGCTGGTGGGATACAGAGGACACTGACTATCCATCTCCCACCGAAGACAGCTTGTTGTTGCCTCTGGGCAGCCTGGCACACATGAGCGACTACATGCTGCAGTGCATGCGCAACGACCGCCGAGTTGCCCACATTCTTATTATGTGCTGATTATTGGATAGCCACCCTGCTGGATCCCCGCTACAAGGACAATTTGTCGTCCTTACTTCCATCACTGGATCGTGAACGGAAGATGCGCATGTACAAATGAATGGTGGTAGAGGTGCTACTGACGTAGCCTCGAGGCCCCTCAGCCCTCCTTGCTGAGTCCACACAAGCCTCACAGGCTTCAACCCTCTTCCAGGGTCACTTCCTCTCCCCCAGACTCACAGACCGCAGGTTGATTTATCCCTACCTAATTGAATCAGCTAGCCTCACCTGGGGCCAGGGAAAACCTATGAGGGATTAGGGGTGTGTGGACTGGAAGACTCCCACTTCCAACCTGTCTCCCAGTCCAAGAAATCCAGTCAGTGCACTTTAAACAAAACCAGCTCCAGCAACTATGCTTTGCTGAAGCTATACCAATTCTGGATTTCAGTTCTCACCCGGCTAAAATGACAAACCAGGTGAGATACACACCCCACACCCGTGCACATTACCACATATCCCCCCCCCCCTTCTCCAGACCGGGGGTCTGGGCATCTCTCCACATCGTACCATGTCCTTCGGAAGATGTGCCCAGTGTCACATGTATTCCCCTATTCTGCCACACCCAGGCCAGCAGAGCTTGGTTTATCACCAACACAAATTTTCCATCTAGTAGAAGGTGTCTAAGGGACTCTGGTGGCCATCTGACGGACAGACCCCCTCCTTCTACTCTTTTACACTCAACACTTGTCTTGAGTTTCGGATCTCTGTTACGCCCTCTCCCTCTGCTCCGGCTTCTGCTCTTGCCTACTTTGTTCATGGTTCTTCCTTTACCTCTGCTTCTCTTTTCTTTATGTTCTGAGGAGGTAATATGGATCTGCTTTACCTGGAGATCTGTATTATTTACAGCTTTCACTGCAGCTTCCTTAGCGGTGTTATTCTCTGGGTTACTACTAAAAACTGACATCTGGTTGCTACCAGCAATCACACAGCCTCACTCTCTGACCTGCTATCAGTCACATCACATACTTCACCTATACCACTCTTATTCTCAGCCCTGACCTCTAGGGGCACACGTAAGCTAATTCCCACATTGGCCAGGTTCATTTCCTGAACCAGCTCAGGCTCTCTTGCACATGCACGGTTTACATTGTGCGTC
Source organism: Rhinella marina (assembly GCA_900303285.1). Lineage (NCBI taxonomy): Eukaryota > Metazoa > Chordata > Amphibia > Anura > Bufonidae > Rhinella > Rhinella marina. The sequence continues at coordinate 27,180 of ONZH01022471.1, forward strand.
ACAACACCCTCATCAACCCTGCACCCGAGCTCACTAACCACAGAACACTGTGGAGACTGCTTATCTACAGCTAGTATGTGTGGTACACCCTGTAACACTGCCACACTTTCCTGCAGATTTATCACAGCAGGTTCCCTCAGCTGTGTGCTCGCAACATCAATCATTATTTCTACATTATATACATTTCTACCAGCAGGGGAAGCTTCTTCCCTGATCTCAGCCTGCAAAGGAAAAGGGATGTCATCATCATCATTACATATCTTACATGACCCCACATTTTCATTATGCACTTCAATTTGCTTGTCAGGTTCACTCTGCACCTTATCTACACCATTGTTTCCAATGGTCATTTCCCTTACAGCTTCACTTAAAGTGATAGGTACCGGTTCTGCAGGAGTTTCACCACTTTCTGCAGAAGTGCCTCCATTTCTCCACAACTCCCAAAACAAGGGGAAATCCCGGCCCAACACTACATCATGCATGAGCCTATTTGCAACCCCGAGTTCCGATTGGAGTCTCTCACTCCACAGAACCACAGGATATACCACGCTATCCCCATGTATGTCCATAACAGTCACGTGTTTGTCTAACACATAGTCCCCAGCTAGCAAGCTGGCATGTACCAGGCTCACCTGGCTCTCTGCGTTCAACAATGCTTGGACTGGACTGCCATCCACCACAATGTCACACATTTTTGTCGCAGTCTCTAGTCCCGGTGTCATGACACTTACTGGCTCGGCAGGTAGCAATTGACGCCGGCTCTCACCACAGTTCACGGTTTCCGAAGCACCAGGGCACTGGTCAGCACCACGCCCAACCTCCAGAGCCTCTCTCATTATCACATTGTCTGTGGCACACGCAAAAACAGGAACGGTCTTACCCCTCGACGTCACGGTATCGGCACACCCAAGAGATGAGGGTGCTGGTGCTCCAGGGACATCTCCCCCAAGGTCCTCCTCCTTCTTCGGGATCTTGGGAACCTCCAGCCCCTGGGTTCCTGGTCACAGGATCATATACAGACTCCTCAATCCAGTGGTTGCCATGGGAAACGCCTTGGATCCCGACTTTTTCCCCGGATTCTCCAGCCGCACCATTTAGTAACATAGTAACATAGTTTATAAGGCCGAAAAAGGACATCTGTCCATCCAGTTCGGCCTGTTTTCCTATAAGTTGATCCAGAGGAAGGCAAAAAACCCCTGTGAGGTAGAAGCCAATGTTCCTCACTTTAGGGGAACAAATTCCTTCCCGACTCCAATCAGGCAATCAGAATTACTCCCTGGATCAACAACCCCTCTCTAGTAACTATAACCTGTAATATTATTACATTCCAGAAATACATTCAGGCCTCTCTTGAACTCTTTTAGTGAACTTACCATCACCACCTCCTCAGGCAGAGAGTTCCATAGTCTCACTGCTCTTACCGTAAAGAATCGTCTTCTGTTTGTGTACAAACCTTCTTTCCTCCAGGCGCAGAGGATGTCCCCTCGTCACAGTCCTGGGGATATATAGATCATGGGAGAGATCTCTGTACTGACCCCTGATATATTTATACATAGTTATTAGATCTCTCCCTCAGTCGTCTTTTTTTATAAAATGAATAACCCTAATTTTGATAATCTTTCTGGGTACTTTAGTCCACCCATTCCAGTTATTACTTTAGTTGCCCTCCTCTGAACTCTCTCCAGCTCTGCTATGTCTGCCTTGTTCACAGGAGCCCAGAACTGTACACAGTACTCCATGTGTGGTCTGACTAGTGATTTGTAAAGTGGCAGGACTATGTTCTCATCACGGGCATCTATGCCTCTTTTGATGCAACCCATTATCTTATTGGCTTTGGCAGCAGCTGTCTGACACTAGTTTCTACAGCTTAGTTTGCTGTTCACTAAAATTCCTAGGTCCTTTTCCATGTCAGAGTTACCCAATGTTTTACCATTCAGTATGTACTGGTAACTTGCATTATTCCTTCCCATATGCATAACCTTACATTTGTCAGTGTTAAACCTCATCTGCCACTTCTCTGCCCAAGCCTCCAGTCTACCCAGATCCATCTGTAGCAGTGCACTGTCCTCTTTTGTGTTAATTACTTTACACAGTTTAGTGACATCTGCAAAAATTGATATTTTACTGTGCAAGCCTTCTACAAGATCATTAATAAATATATTGAAGAAAATAGGGCCCAATACTGACCCCTGTGGTACCCCACTAGTGACAGTGACCCAATCTGAGTATGTACCATTAATAACCACCCTCTGTTTTCTGTCACTGAGCCAGTTACTTACCCACATAGACATTTTCTCCCAGGCCAAGCATTCTCATTTTATATACTAACCTTTAATGTGGTACCGTGTCAAATGCTTTGGAGAAGTCCAGATATACGACATCCATCGATTCGCCGCAGTCCAGTCTAGAACTTACCTCCTCATAGAAACTGATTAAATTGGTTTGACATGAACGATCCCTCATGAAGCCATGCTGACTGGGGCGTACTGTAGCTATAGGGGGTGCAGAGGTAGCAGTCGCTACCGGGCCCAGGAGCCTGAGGGGGCCCAAAAACCCTTGTGCTACATAAGAAGAGACACAGAGCACTAAGGGAAGGGGCGCCCAAACTGAACTCTTGCACCAGGGCCCATCAGCCTTTAGCTACGCCCCTGCATGCTGATATAGAGTTATTTGCTTATTTTCATTGAGGTACTCCAAGATAGCATCTCTTAGAAAACCCTCAAACAGTTTACCCACGACAGATGTTAAACTTACCGGCCTATAGTTTCCCGGCTCTGTTTTTGGACCCTTTTTGAATATTGGCACCACATTTGCTATGCGCCAATCCTGTGGAACACTCCCTGTCAGTATAGAGTCCTTAAATATCAGAAATAAGGGTCTGGCGATGACATTACTTAATTCTCTTAGGATACGGGGGTGAAGCACTTTCTCCGCTCCATAGCTGTCAAAACCACGGAAAGTCTGTGCACGAATTCCACCTCCAGGGTCTCACATTTCAAAAGCTCCCACTGTGAAGAGCCATAGACCATTGCAAAGGTCAGAGACACAGTGGTATCTGTCTCTGGCCCCCTCTTCAGAAAGTCCAGAACATTGGGCATAACCCGAGACACTCGTTGGCGGGAATCTAGAGTAACCCAGGTTGTCCACAACCTCAAACAGTCACACTCAAAACTCCACTATGGTGAAGACCAAAGAGCTGTCGAAGGACACCAGAAACAAAATTGTAGACCTGCACCAGGCTGGGAAGACTGAATCTGCAATAGGCAAGCAGCTTGGTGTGAAGAAATCAAATGTGGGAGCAATAATTAGAAAATGGAAGACATACAAGACCGATCAGAGACTCCATGCTAGATCTCACCCCGTGGGGTCAAAATGATCACAAGAACTGTGAGCAAAAATCCCAGAACCACACGGGGGGATCTAGTGAATGACTTGCAGAAAGCTGAGACCAACGTAACAAAGGCTACCGTCAGTAACACACTACGCCGCCAAGGACTCAGATCCTGCAGTGCCAGACATGTCCCCCTGCTTAAGCCAGTATATATCCGGGCCCGTCTGAAGTTTGCTAGAGAGCATTTGGATGTTCCAGAAGAGTATTGGGAGAATGTCATATGGTCAGATGAAACCAAAGTAGAACTGTTTTTCTGCAAAGGGACCAGGACGACTGATCCGTGTACATGAAAGAATGAATGGGGCCATGTATCGTGAGATTTGAGTGCAAACCTCCTTCCATCAGCAAGGGCATTGAAGATGAAACATGGCTGGGTCTTTCAGCATGACAACGATCCCAAGCACACCGCCAGGGCAACGAAGGAGTGGCTTCGTAAGAAGCATTTCAAGGTCCTGGAGAGGCATAGCCAGTCTCCAGATCTCAACCCCATAGAAAACCTTTGGAGGGAGTTGAAAGTCTGTGTTGCCCAGCGACAGCCCCAAAACATCACTGCTCTAGAGGAGATCTGCATGGGCCAACATACCAGCAACAGTGTGTGACAATCTTGTGAAGACTTACAGAAAACGTTTGACCTCTGTCATTGCCAACAAAGGATATATAACAAAGTATTGAGATGAACTTTTGTTATTGACCAAATACTTATTTTCCACCATAATTTGCAAATAAAGTCTTTAAAAATCAGACAGTGTGATTTTCTGGATTTGTTTTCTCATTTTGTCTCTCATAGTTGAGGTCTACCTATGATGTCAATTACAGGCCTCTCTCATCTTTTTAAGTCTTTGTATGTATGTATATATATATATATAACATGCAAGCAATAGCTCATCTGGGTTTTCACAATGGATAGGTGCTCACTCTTACGGCACACCCCCAACCGTATATTGGTTAAATTTGTAAATTAATAATGATAGAGGGCACTCAACCTATCAGGCGTCATATGTAAACATACAAAAATAGATTTAAAATGAAAAAACTTTAATCAATACATGTATATACAAAACTTGAACATACTTAAAATTGCATACATAAAAATAAAAAATAAAAAATAAATAAAAAATAAAAATAAAAAAGAAAAAGAATAAGATAAAATGAAGAACACTGAATTTATAACATAAAAATTGCTAGTCTTATGTTGTTATGTATAGTAGTACACTAGAAGAAATAGGTTCCCAATGTTAGCAATATAGGTAAGATAGGTAAGAATATAGGTCCATCACAAGAATTCCCGTACAGGTGAAATGATGAATAACGATGCTTCTTTGGTAAAGTATAGTTCATGAAACCTTTTAATAAAGCTATATAGCAGATTGATCCAATGAGGTTACTTCCATATAAATGATGTATTTAGGATTAGTCCGATATGGTTAATGTACTTGGTTATCTATTTGCATATCAAGCAGCCGATAGATCTTATGCCAAGATGGTAAGTATAAACAGTATAGGCTCTTTGATAGAATGCTGTTAGTAAAATACTGCAAGTTGTTAGTGATAATATAATCGTTGGTAGAAGAATATACTTTACCCTCCTAAGAGGTTAGAAAGTCCTCCGCTTCAGCCGGATGCTCCCGTGGCGTCCCACGAGTTAGCAGCGTTCGCAGCGTTCTGTGATTGTAGCCACGTGGTATGTGGCGTCACAGACGTAGAGGGTCATGTGGTATACACGTCATCCAGACACGTGACCCGAATGGCAGGTCCTGGAAAATGAAAGATTAAAACTCCAAGGTCCTGCAGCGTAGCATTATTTTCTTCTTTTATAAAATTATTAGATAAATAAGTCCTCCTGTATTGAGCCGGCAAGGATACAGGAGGACTTATTTATCTAATAATTTTATAAAAGAAGAAAATAATGCTACGCTGCAGGACCTTGGAGTTTTAATCTTTCATTTTCCAGGACCTGCCATTCGGGTCACGTGTCTGGATGACGTGTATACCACATGACCCTCTACGTCTGTGACGCCACATACCACGTGGCTACAATCACAGAACGCTGCGAACGCTGCTAACTCGTGGGACGCCACGGGAGCATCCGGCTGAAGCGGAGGACTTTCTAACCTCTTAGGAGGGTAAAGTATATTCTTCTACCAACGATTATATTATCACTAACAACTTGCAGTATTTTACTAACAGCATTCTATCAAAGAGCCTATACTGTTTATACTTACCATCTTGGTATAAGATCTATCGGCTGCTTGATATGCAAATAGATAACCAAGTACATTAACCATATCGGACTAATCCTAAATACATCATTTATATGGAAGTAACCTCATTGGATCAATCTGCTATATAGCTTTATTAAAAGGTTTCATGAACTATACTTTACCAAAGAAGCATTGTTATTCATCATTTCACCTGTACGGGAATTCTTGTGATGGACCTATATTCTTACCTATCTTACCTATATTGCTAACATTGGGAACCTATTTCTTCTAGTGTACTACTATACATAACAACATAAGACTAGCAATTTTTATGTTATAAATTCAGTGTTCTTCATTTTATCTTATTCTTTTTCTTTTTTATTTTTATTTTTTATTTATTTTTTATTTTTTATTTTTATGTATGCAATTTTAAGTATGTTCAAGTTTTGTATATACATGTATTGATTAAAGTTTTTTCATTTTAAATCTATTTTTGTATGTTTACATATGACGCCTGATAGGTTGAGTGCCCTCTATCATTATTAATTTACATATATATATATATATATATATATATATATATATATATATATACACTCACCGGCCACTTTATTAAGTACACCTGTCCAACTGCTCGTTAACACTTAATTTCTAATCAGCCAATCACATGGCGGCAACTCAGTGCATTTAGGCATGTAGACATGGTCAAGACAATCTCCTGCAGTTCAAACCGAGCATCAGTATGGGGAAGAAAGGTGATTTGAGTGCCTTTGAACGTGGCATGGTTGTTGGTGCCAGAAGGGCTGGTCTGAGTATTTCAGAAACTGCTGATCTACTGGGATTTTCACGCACAACCATCTCTAGGGTTTACAGAGAATGGTCCGAAAAAAGAAAAAACATCCAGTGAGCGGCAGTTCTGTGGGCGGAAATGCCTTGTTGATGCCAGAGGTCAGAGGAGAATGGGCAGACTGGTTCGAGCTGATAGAAAGGCAACAGTGACTCAAATTGCCACCCGTTACAACCAAGGTAGGCAGAAGAGCATCTCTGAACGCACAGTACGTCGAACTTTGAGGCAGATGGGCTACAGCAGCAGAAGACCACACCGGGTGCCACTCCTTTCAGCTAAGAACAGGAAACTGAGGCTACAATTTGCACAAGCTCATCCAAATTGGACAGTAGAAGATTGGAAAAACGTTGCCTGGTCTGATGAGTCTCGATTTCTGCTGCGACATTCGGATGGTAGGGTCAGAATTTGGCGTCAACAACATGAAAGCATGGATCCATCCTGCCTTGTATCAACGGTTCAAGCTGGTGGTGGTGGTGTCATGGTGTGGGAAATATTTTCTTGGCACTCTTTGGGCCCCTTGGTAGCAATTGAGCATCGTTGCAACGCCACAGCCTACCTGAGTATTGTTGCTGACTATGTCCATCCCTTTATGACCACAATGTACCCAACATCTGATGGCTACTTTCAGCAGGATAATGCGCCATGTCATAAAGCTGGAATCATCTCAGACTGGTTTCTTGAACATGACAATGAGTTCACTGTACTCAAATGGCCTCCACAGTCACCAGATCTCAATCCAATAGAGCATCTTTGGGATGTGGTGGAACGGGAGATTCGCATCATGGATGTGCAGCCGACAAATCTGCGGCAACTGTGTGATGCCATCATGTCAATATGGACCAAAATCTCTGAGGAATGCTTCCAGCACCTTGTTGAATCTATGCCACGAAGAATTGAGTCAGTTCTGAAGGCAAAAGGGGGTCCAACCCGTTACTAGCATGGTGTACCTAATAAAGTGGCCGGTGAGTGTATATACACTCACCGGCCACTTTATTAGGTACACCATGCTAGTAACGGGTTGGACCCCCTTTTGCCTTCAGAACTGACTCAATTCTTCGTGGCATAGATTCAACAAGGTGCTGGAAGCATTCCTCAGAGATTTTGGTCCATATTGACATGATGGCATCACACAGTTGCCGCAGATTTGTCGGCTGCACATCCATGATGCGAATCTCCCGTTCCACCACATCCCAAAGATGCTCTATTGGATTGAGATCTGGTGACTGTGGAGGCCATTTGAGTACAGTGAACTCATTGTCATGTTCAAGAAACCAGTCTGAGATGATTCCAGCTTTATGACATGGCGCATTATCCTGCTGAAAGTAGCCATCAGATGTTGGGTACATTGTGGTCATAAAGGGATGGACATAGTCAGCAACAATACTCAGGTAGGCTGTGGCGTTGCAACGATGCTCAATTGCTACCAAGGGGCCCAAAGAGTGCCAAGAAAATATTTCCCACACCATGACACCACCACCACCAGCTTGAACCGTTGATACAAGGCAGGATGGATCCATGCTTTCATGTTGTTGACGCCAAATTCTGACCCTACCATCCGAATGTCGCAGCAGAAATCGAGACTCATCAGACCAGGCAACGTTTTTTCAATCTTCTACTGTCCAATTTCGATGAGCTTGTGCAAATTGTAGCCTCAGTTTCCTGTTCTTAGCTGAAAGGAGTGGCACCCAGTGTGGTCTTCTGCTGCTGTAGCCCATCTGCCTCAAAGTTCGACGTACTGTGCGTTCAGAGATGCTCTTCTGCCTACCTTGGTTGTAACGGGTGGCAATTTGAGTCACTGTTGCCTTTCTATCAG
>ONZH01022472.1:0-59292 GCA_900303285.1 Rhinella marina
TCTGATGCTGTGTGTCCCGTGTGGCACGATCAATGCCGCTCCAGGACAAATGGCCCGCTCACAGACCGTATGTCTCTGAGCGCATACGGTTGTGTGCAATGGCCCTTAGGGATGAACGAAATTTCATATTTTTGGGTTTGAGGTAAAGCAGAATTGCATTATGGATTCCGTTATCACGGACCATAATGCAATTCTATGACGGAATGCATAACAGAATGCCTTTAGAGACATTCTGTCATAATAGAAGTCTATGGCCTGCATAAGGGATCCGTTTTGCTTCCGTAATGCAGGGGAGTCCTCTTCTGTCCTGTCCCCCAGAATACACCACATGCCCCCCTTACAGATTTCCACCCCATAAAGCCCCCCTCATGTCCCCCAGAATACACCACATGCCCCCCTCATGTCCCCCAGAATATACCACATGCCCCCCTCAGTTTCTATGAGGAGGTAAGTTCTAGACTTGACTGTGGCGAATCAATGGATGTTGTATATCTGGACTTCTCCAAAGCATTTGACACTTGTACACATAAAAGGTTAGTATATAAAATGAGAATGTTTGGCCTGGGAGAAAATGTCTGTATGTGGGTAAATAACTGGATTAGTGATAGAAAACAGAGGGTGGTTATTAACGGCACAGACTCAGATTGGGTCACTGTCACTGGGTGGACTACAGTACCCAGAAAGATCAAAATTAGGGTTATTTACTTTAGAAAAAAGACTGAGGAGAGATCTAATAACCATGTATAAATATATCAGGGGTCAGTACAGACAGGGGCGTAGCTAAAGGCTCATGGGCCCTGGTGCAAGAGTTCAGCTTGGGCCCCCCCCCCTTCCCTCAGCAGTGGTGAACCTAGCTTTTCTGTCGGCCAAGTCAAAAATTGAACTCCCCCATGCCAAATTCTCACCCTAACCTTTTCCCTCCTAACATTACGTATATCACTACAGAACATACAGGGTAAGGCTACATTCACACGACAGTTGTTTTTGAAGCCTCCGATCTGCATATTTTGCGGCTCAGATGCGGACCCATTCACTTCAATGAACACTGTGTGCTGTCCACATCTGTATGTCCATTCCTATTTTTGCCCTTTTGCGGACAAGGATAGGCATTGTTACAGTGGAGCTGCAAAAAAAAACAACGGATGCCATATGGAACATCATCCATTTTTTGCGGATCCGCAATTTGCAGACTGCAAAACACAATGTTCGTGTGAATGTAGCCTAATACAGCGCCCCATACCTTGTACATCCAGTATAATACAGCGCCCCATACCTCTTACATCCAGTATAATACAGTGCCCCATACCTCTTACATCCAGTATAATACAGTGCCCCATACCTCTTACATCCAGTATAATACAGCGCCTCATACCTCTTACATCCAGTATAATACAGCGCCCCATACCTCTTACATCCAGTATAATACAGCGCCCCATACCTCTTACATCCAGTATAATACAGCGCCCATACCTCTTACATCCAGTATAATACAGCGCCCCATACCTCTACATCCAGTATAATACAGCGCCCCATACCTCTTACATCCAGTATAATACAGCGCCCCATACCTCTTACATCCAGTATAATACAGCGCCCCATACCTCTTACATCCAGTATAATACAGCGCCCCATACCTCCTACATCCAGTATAATATAGCGCCCCATACCTCTTACATCCAGTATAATACATCACCTCATACCTCTTACATCCAGTTATACAGCCCATACTCTTACAAACAGTGCCCATACCTTACATCGCTATAATAAGCGACATACCTCTTACATCCAGTATAAATACAGCGCCCCATACCTCGTACATCCAGTGATGTCTCTCTGATATAGATCTTCTCTTTCCTCATCTTCTCCTTTCAGACCAGACGCCATTTTTCAGCCATTCTCATCTTTAGTTTACTACTTTTTCCATCATCCTCCCATCTTCTGGACAAATAATCCTACCACCCCCAGTACTGTGCAACTAGTACCACACAGATAGTGCCCTTCAATAATTATTTGCACACAATGTCCTAAAATAACTGCGCCCAGCAAATAGTGTCCCATAATAGTGTGAACATAACAATCCCCCAGAAATAACTGCCGGCTGATACTGTGCCAGGGTGCTCCCCACAGTAATAGTGCCCCCCACAATAATAGTGTCCCCCAAAGTCGCCAACTAATAATTCTCTGTCAGAAGTGCACTTGTTAGTAATAGTGCCCCCAACAGTACTGATGCCCCCACTGTGCCCCAGAAGTAATAATGCTTCCAATGTGCCAGTAAGAAGTGCCCCCAAAATTTCACCCCAATAATGTGCCAGTAAGAAGTGCTCCCCATACTGGCACAAAATCATGTGCCAGTAAGAAATACCCCCAGTGCCCCCATGTGCCAGTAAAAATGCCCCCATGTGCCAGTAAAAATGCCCCCATGTGCCAGTAAAAATGCCCCCAGTGCCCATGCGCCAGTAAAAATGCCCCCAGTGCCGGTAAAAATGCCCCCAGTGCCCCCATGTGCCAGTACAAATGGCCCCAGTGCCAGTAAGAAATACCCCAGTGCCCCCATGTGCCAGTAAGAAATGCCCCAGTGCCCCCATGTGCCAGTAAAAATGCCCCCAAGTGCCAGTAACAAGTGCCCCATGTGCCAGTGAAAATGGCCCCAGTGCCAATAAAAATGCCCCCAGTGCCCCCTTGTGCCGGTAAAAATGCCCCCTTGTGCCGGTAAAAATGCCCCCAGTGCCAGTAAAAATGCCCCCAGTGCCCCCATGTGCCAGTAAAACTGCCCCCCAGTGCCAGTAAAATGCCCCCAGTGCCCCCATGTGCCAGTAAAAATGCCCCCATGTGCCACTAAAAATGCCCCCAATAGAGCTCCGGTCCGTGACTGCTGCAATAAAAAAAAACAAAACACTTATACTTACCTCCATGGAGCTGGCAGCGATGCGATGCAGGCCTCTTCAGGCCTGTGTCCCACGCTGTACGGCTCAGGCAGTGCGATGACGTCATCGCGCCACCTGAGCTGGCCTCTGATAGGCTGCAGGCCTAGTGCCTGCAGCCCATCAGAGGAACGGGCAGGGGAGACGCCTCTCCCTCCCCTGTCCCGCAGTACAGGCATCTGTATCAGCGTCCTGAGGACGGCGATACAGATGACTATGGAGATGAGCGCTTCCACAATGGAAGCGCTCATCTCCCTCTGGCCCGCCGCCGCCCCCAACTGTGCGCAGGGCCGCGCCGCACCTAGCTAATTGGCGGTGCGGCCCTGCAAGTGGCAAGGGGGAAGAGCAAGCTGACGTCACCAAAGGTCCTTTTGCAGGGGAAAGAAGAAAGAAGACACCGGCTGCGCGAACAATCGGAAAAGGTGAGTTTTTTAAAATTATTTTTAACCCCTAAAGGCCATTTTAACTATTTTCTGTTATAACCATGTTATAACAGAAAATAATAAAGGGAAGTTCGGGTCATTTTAACAGTTAAAAATTCACAGAAGAAATGCACTAAACCAGTAGATGCAAACAATATATGGACTAAGCCCTCACTCTATAGATAAAATCTGAGACTCTTAGCCAATACATTTTGATCAAAACACATCTGCGCCCACCTACCCAGCGCCACGGTGGTCTCAGTCCAGGCAGGTCCTACGCTAAACCTTCCTATGCGGTTGTGCATCTATGTTTAGGTGCGTAGACCCTGCACATATAGTGTGCTGCTCCTAGTTACCTCTGTGTGCATCAGCAACCAATGAGAGGAGGAGCACACACACCTATATGTACCACCTTAATCAAGGTCGCCTCTTAGATAGGTGGGGCAAAAGTGCACATGAATGCTACTCCCCTGGTTATAGGAGCGCATTCACACCAGAAGGTGCTACACCTTCCAGAGACAAAAAATATTTACGGAAAACATATACAAACATCCTGCACCATGTGATAGTAGAATGTGCGGATGTACAAGGCTAAATTTAGAAATTCACGGAAAAAATGCACTAAACCAGTAGATGCAAACAATATATGGACTAAGCCCTCACTCTATAGATAAAATCTGAGACTCTTAGCCAATACATTTTGATCAAAACACATCTGCATTTTAACAGTTAAAATGATTTTGTTCGACTGCCTCAAACAGTTTGAGGCAGTCGAACAAAATCCCGGACGATTTTGAAATTCCCCCCGGACATTTTTTTTAGGTCCCAAAAGTAGGACATGTCCGGGAAAAAGAGGACGTCTGGTCACCCTACTTATAAACTATGTTACTATGTATGTTACATACATGTATATACGGTATATGTACTGCAGTGTATGTATGTCTGTGTATATATACATATGTATAAATATGTACTTCAGTATATAAAGTTCAAAAGTTTGGGGTCACCCAGACAATTGTGTTTTCCATGAAAACTCACACTTTTATTTATCAAATGAGTTGCAAAATGAATATAAAATATAGTCAAGACATTGACAAGATTAGAAATAATGATTTTTATTTGAAATAGTAATTTTCTCCTTCAAACTTTGCTTTCGTCAAATAATGCTCCATTTGCAGCAATTACAGCATTGCAGACCTTTGGCATTCTAGCTGTTAATTTGCTGAGGTAATCTGGAGAAATTTCACCCCATGCTTCCAGAAGCCCCTCTCACAAGTTGGATTGGCTTGATGGGCACTTTTTGCGTACCATACGGTCAAGCTGCTCCCACAACAGCTCAATGGGGTTGAGATCTGGTGATTGCGCTGGCCACTCCATTACAGATAAAATACCAGCTGCCTGCTTCTTCCCTAAATAGTTCTTGCATAATTTTGAGGTGTGCTTTGGGTCATTGTCCTGTTGTATGAGGAAATTGGCTCCAATCAAGCGCTGTCCACAAGATATGGCATGGCGTTGCAAAATGGAGTGATAGCCTTCCTTATTCAAAATCCCTTTTACCTTGTACAAATCTCCCACTTTACCAGCACCAAAGCAACCCCAGACCATCACATTACCTCCACCATGCTTGACAGATGGCGTCAGGCACTCAGAGGGCCCCCCTTGCCACTTGCAGGGCCGCACCGCCAATTAGGCGAGGTGCGGTGTGGCCTTGGTCACAGGAGACAACGGCGGTGGGGGCAGAGGGGGCCATTGTGGAAGCGCTCATCTCCATATTTATCTGTATCACCGTTCTCAGGACGGCGATACAGATGCCTGTGCTTCGGGGCAGGGGAAAGACGTCTCCGTTCCCCATTCATCTGATGCCTTCAGCCTATAAGAGGCCGGCGCAGGCGGCGCGATGACGTCATCGCGCCACCTGAGCCATACAGCGCGGGACACAGGCCGGAAGAGGCCTGCATCGCATCGCTGATGGAGGTAAGTATAAGTGTTTATTTTTTTTGTACAATGCAAAAGGACCGGAGCTCTTCTTAATGGGGGCACTGAGAGCATTTCTTATGGCACTGGGGGCATTTTTTTACTGGCACATGGGGGCACTGGGGGCCTTTCTTATTTGCACATGGGGGCACTGGGGGCATTTTTTTTACTGGCACATGGGGGCACTGGGGGCATTTTTTTACTGGCACATGGGGGCAATTTTTTACTTGCACATGGGGCATTTCTTATTGGCACATGGGGGCACGGGGTGCATTTCTCTTAATGGCACATGGGGCACTGGGGCATTTCTCTTACTGGCACATGGGGGCACTGGGGCCATTTCTTGGCACATGGGGGCACTGGGGCCATTTCTTGGCACATGGGAGCATTTTTTGGCACATGGGGACATTTCTTGGCACATGGTGGCACTGGGGCATTTCTAACTGGCACATGGGGACACTTGGGGCATTTCTTATTGGCAAATGATTTGGGGGGGGCATCTATGAAAGTGGGACACTTTTTACTGGCACATTATTGGGGGGAAATTTTGGGGGCACTTCTTACTGACACGTTATTGGGACACTATGGGGGCTCTTCTTACTGGCACATTATTGGGAGGCACTATGGGGGCATCTACTGAGGCCACAAAGAAGGGGCATTTTATACTGGGACACATTATGGCGGATACTATGGGTGCATCTACGGTGAGGGGGGGACTATTTAGGGGTATTTTATACTGGCACATTATGGGGGCACTATGGGGACCTTAGCTCAACTGGGGGCATTAAAAGGGTTTTTTTTTTTTGCACTGGCACACATGAAGGGGCATTTTTGTGCTGTCACATTATAAGGAGAATTATTACTACTGGGGTTCTCTGGGGTTCTCTGGGAACATGATTACTAGTATGGGCACTATGGAAGCACTATGGATTACTTCTGGGGCACAGTGGGGACATTAGTACTGTTGGGGGCACTATTACTAACAAGTGCACTCTGGCAGAGAATTATTGGTTAGGACTTTAGGGAGCACTATTACTGTGGGGGGCACCCTGGCACAGTATCATCAGCATAGCGCAGTTATTTCTGGGGGACGTTATTTGACAGAAAAAAATATTACACTATTACGGGACACTATTTGCTGGGCACAGTTATTTTATGACACTGTGTGCCAATAATTATTGAAGGGCACTATCTGTGTGGTACTAGTGGCACAGTACTGGGGGTGGTAGGATGATTTGTCCAGAAGACGGGATGATGATGGAAAAGTAGTAAACTAAGATTTTTTTTCTGTCAAACTGCAGAGATGACAAATGGCTGAAAAATGGCGTCTGGTCTGAAAGGAGAAGATGAGGAAAGAGAAGATCTACATCAGAGGAGACGTCACTGGATGTAAGAGGTATGGGGCGCTGTATTAGGCAACATTCACACGAACGTTGTGTTTTGCGGTCTGCAAATTGCGGATCCGCAAAAAAAAAATGATGATGTTCCGTATGGCATCTGGCATCCGTATGTTCTATTTTTTTGCGGGGCTACGGAACGGACATACGGATGCGGATAACACACAGTGTGCTGTCCGCATTTTTTGCTGACCCATTGAAGTGAATGGGTCCGCATCTGAGCCGCAAAATGTGTGGATCGGAGGCCGCAAAAGCAACTGTCGTGTGAATGTAGCCTTACCCTGGATGTTCTGTAGTGATATACGTAATGTTAGGAGGGAAAAGGTTAAGATGAGAATTTGGCATGGGGGTTCAATTTTTGACTTGGCCGGCAGAAAAGCTAGCTGCACCAGCGCTGAGGGAAGGTGTTGGGGGGGGGGGTAGCTGAACTCTTGCACTAGGGCCCATTAGCCTTTAGCTACGACCCTGCCAGGCATCTATTTCTCAAACTAGAGACTCTAATATACTTGTTTTGTTGCTCAGTTGTGCAGCGGGGCCTCCCACTTCTCTTTCTACTCTGGTTAGAGCCTGTTTGTGCTGTGCTCTGAAGGGAGTAGTACACACCCTTGTAGGAAATCTTCAGTTTCTTGGCAATTTCTCACATGGAATAGCCTTAATTTCTAAGAACAAGAATAGACTGTCGAGTTTCACATGAAAGTTCTCTTTTTCTGGCCATTTTGAGAGTTTAATTGAACCTACAAATGTACTTCTCCAGATTCTCAACTAGCTCAAAGGAAGGTCAGTTTTATAGCTTCTCTAGCCAGCAAAACTGTTTTCAGCTGTGCCAACATACTTGCGCAAGGGTTTTCAAGGGTTGTCTAAACATCCATTAGCCTTCTTACACAGTTAGCAAACACAAACTAGCAAACTCCATTAGAACACTGGAGTGATGGTTGCTGGAAATGGGCCTCTATACACCTATGTAGATATTGCATTAAAAATGAGACGTTTGAAAAAAAACTGCTTTTCTTTCAAAAATGAGGAAATTTCTGAGTGACCCTAAACTTTTGAACGGTAGTGTGTGTGTATATGTATGTGTGTATATGTGTATATATATATATATATATATATATATATATATATATATATATATATACACACACGTATATACGGTATATGTACTGCAGTGTACAAAAAACAAAATATGTTAAATATAAAAATACAAAGTCAAGTAACATCTAAGGGCTCATGCACACAAACTTATTTTTGTTTCGTGTCCCGTTTTTTTTTTTTTTTTTTTTGCACCCTCTATGTTGAACAATTCACTTCAATGGGGCCACAAAAACCAAAAAACAAACAAAACAGAAATTACTCCATGTGCATTCCTTGGCCGTATGCCCACAAGGGCGTTCCGCTAAAAAATAGAACATGTTCCATCTTTGTCTGCACTACGGACAAAGATAGGACTGTTCAATTAGAGTCCAGATGATCCGTTCCACAAAATGAGGCATGCACACAGCTAGTATCTATGTTTTGCGGATCCGTTGACATCACCTTTTTTTCCATTCTTCTGATGCAGTACTTTTTTTTCTAAAATAACGGATCTCAGGAAGAAATGGCTCACACGGATGACAACTTTGCATAACTGATGTTCAGGATCTGTTTTATTTTTATAGGATTAATTTATTTTTTTTATTTTCCTGTTCATTTGATGGATCAGAAGAACGGAAAAATAAACCGTGATCTCATCTCATCCTAATATGGGATCTGTGTAAGAATTTAGCATGAAAGTCTGATACTCAATAATATACAAGGCTGTATTTGTAGCTGGCCTAACAGTTTGCTGACCTTGCCTACTTGACAACACCCTCTGCCAGTTTGGCGCCACCTTCAACATGGGGCCACTTTTACCTTTTTTCAAGGTCCACTTTGAGTTCCCAATCCGCCCCTGTCCACAGTCCCCTCGTCCCTTAACAGTGACCTCCACAGCAGCCTGCCCCCTTAACAGTAACATCCACAGCACCCTCCCCTTTAACTGTGACCTCCACAGCAGCTAGGGTGGCCACTGGCTTCACCTCAGAAAGCCAGACCTCACCGGCCAGGCCTCCGATCTCCGTGAAGACATGGAGGAAAAGAAGAAGTTCCCAACCTGAAGGTGAGCTAGGGACAGCCGGGTGCTTCTCTCTCCCTCAGTCAGCCACAGGGAGCCATGTCTGCGGGCTCTAGTGACTGACTGGGGGATGAGAGAAGCCTCAGTCAGTTGCTGCAGCTCACGCTCAAACAGCACAATGCTGCTGTCTGAGCGTGGTCTACTGAAAGGGTGGACATCCCTGCGTCTGTCCAGGCACTGCGCTGGACGGAAAAAAGGGAAACAGCTGCAGGGGAGGGAGGGAGGGTGACTTTTTCCCTGTAGCTCATGCTCCGACTGTACAGTGCTGCTGTCTGAGAGTGAGCTGTTCAAAAGGACATCCCTGTGTCCATCCAGGGGAAGAGCGCTGTGGATGACACTGTTAAAGGGGTATTCCGGTAACCATAAATATAACTTTCCACTGACACCCACTGTGTTTCGTCATAAATTACCATGGCATCGACCTGTAATTCTGTCCATCCTCAGCCGGGCAGTCCGGCTTTCAGACTCCCTGTCCTGCGCAGGACGGAGGACAGGGAGTCTGAAAGCCGGACTGTCCGGCCTAAAACCGAAACTCTGGCCACCCTAGGAGCAGGCTGCTGTAGAAGTCTGGACAGAGGGACGGCTCTGGATGTAATATTTCTGGATTTTTTAAAAGGCTTTTGATACTGTCCCTCATAGACGTTTAATAGGTAAAGTAATGTCTACAGGCTTGGAAAGTATAGTCTGTAATTGGATTGAAAACTGGCTGAATGACCGTGTCCAGAGAGTTGTGGTCAATGATTCCTATTCAGAATGGTTCCGGATTATAAGTGGTGTACCCCAAGGTTCAGTGCTGGGATCTATATTATTCAATTTATTTATTAATGATATCGAGGACAGGATTAATAGCACCATTTCTATTTTTTCAGATGACACTAAGCCATGTAGTACTGTACAGTCTATGGAAGATGTCCATAAACTACAAGCTGACTTGAACACTCTGATTGGGCATCAACTTGGCAAATGAGGTTCAATGTGGATAAATGTAAAGTTATGCATCTTGGTAGTAAACACCTCTGTGCATCATATGTCCTAGGGTAGGTAACACTAGGGGAGTCACTTGTAGAGAAGGATTTGGGTGTCCTTGTACATCATAGATTGAATAACAGCATACAGTGTCAATTAGCTGCTTTTAAGGCCAACAGGATATTGTCATGCATTAAACGAGGCATGGACTCGCGGGGCAGGGATGTAATATTACCACTTTACAAAGCGTTGGTGCGGCCTCATCTGGAATATGCAGTTCAGTTCTGGGCACCAGTCCATAAAAAGGACACACTACAGCTGGAAAAAGTACAGAGGAGAGTGATTCAACTGATAAGAGGCCTGGAGGTTCTTGAGAATAGACGTCTAAGGGGGGCCATGATTAACCTATACAAATATATAAATGGGCCATACAAAAAATACCATGAAAAATTGTTCCATGTAAAATGCCCTCAAAAGATGAAGGGTGCACTGCCTCCGACTGGAGAAGAAAAAGTTTTTTACTGTAAGAACTGTGAATCTGTGGAATAGACTTCCTCAGGACGTGGTCACAGCAGGAACACTGGACAATTTTAAAAAGGGTTTACATGAATTCTTAAAGGGTTTCTGTCACCAGATTTTGCACTATTAAACAGTGCTATTAACAGTTCTATTCATTTTTTCCAGTGTGACCACGTTTTTGTTTAAATCTATCTTTTATTATGTGCTATTTAGTCTCCAGGAGCGGGGGAGGGGGGTCTTGCACCTGTTCCTAGAGGCTCTGTGCGCCCACCTCATGTAACGCCCACGTCCTCTTGATTGACAGTGCCAGGACAGCGTTGGTCTCCTCCTGCCGGCTCTGTCTGAGTTGTAAATCTTACACCTGCGCCGTCCCATTCAGTATACGGCGCAGTGAGTGAAGGGAGATTCACTCACGTAATAGTGACTGACGTATACGGTGCAGGCGAAATGAGGAAGCTGGGAGCCGGCCAGCGCCCTTCACTCACTGCACCGAATACTGAATGGGACTGTACAGGCGTGAGATTTACAACGCTGACCGGGCCGGAGACCAACACTGGCCTCGCCCTGTCAATCAAGAGGATGTGGGCGTTACATTAGGTGGGCACAAGGAGCCTCTAGGAGCAGGTGCAACGCCCCCCCCCCCTTCCTGGAGGCTAATTAGCATACAATAAAAGTTGGATTTAAACAAAAACGGGGGCACACTGGAAAAAATAAATAGCACATGTGTAATGTCAGCCTGTTTAATAGTGCAAAATCTGGTGACAGAAACCCTTTAAAAGTAAACAACATTAATGCTTATGAAAACGTGTAGAAATCTCATTTCCTTCTGGAATTAACATCCCCACCTATCGCATGGTTGGACTCTTTTTTTTCAACTGTATTAACTATGTATATATATCCAGGGGGGAATCATGGTCATAAATATTATTGAATACTATTAAATTGTCACCAAATCAGTTAATCTGGATCGCATGTAAACCGCGTACAGGCCTCGGAGCTGTCCTCCTCTCACTGCGCATGTTCCACCTCTATTAGGTTGTCATCTGAACACCAGTAGCGGTTGCCATCTTGTTTTAGGGCAAATAGTGATACAGCCTTCCCCATCGCGCTCTTGTTTAGATAAGCTGTGCTTCTTTCAAAACACAGTGATGAGAACCAACCGAGCCTGACCAATTCAGGCCCCTCTCGAGCCTTACATAAATTACTTAACATATACTTTATTTCACTGACTGTTGGTGAATAGTGTTGAGCGAACATGTTCGGCCGAATACACTATTCGGCCGAACATGGGGGTGCTCGGGACCACGCGGTATTCAGCCGAATATCGCATGTGCTCGAACGACATGCTCGAGTCACCTCCCTGCACGCTAATTAGCCAATTAGCGTGCGGGGAGCAATGGCATTCAGTGTAATGCCAGTAGCCATCTTAGCTACTGGCATTACACTGATTGGCTGGCCGGGTCACATGTCACCGGGTGCTATAAAGCACCCAGTGACATGTGACCCGGCCAGTGTTAGACAGGGAGAGCTGCTGCATGCAGGGACAGACAGTGTAGGGAGAGAAGCACGCTAGACAGGGATAGAAATAGCTAAACAAAGACCCAAAAGCCCTTTTAAGGGCTATTATATCTGGCACAAACCTACATTTTATTATTTTTGAGGACTTTAAAGATGGTGAAAATAGCGCTAGGTGGCCTGCCATTAACGCCACATGCGCTGCTGCAGCAAGGAGGGACATACACTGTAGGGGGAGAAGCACGCTAGGCAGGGATAGAAATCGCTAAACAAAGACCCAAAAGCCCTTTTAAGGGCTATTATATCTGGCACAAAGCAATATTTTATTATTTTTGGGGTGTATAAAGGTGGTGAAAATAGCACTAGGTGTCCTGCCATTATTGCCACATGTGCTGCTGCATGCTGTAGGATACTCTCTGTATACTATATACCTGACATACTTTGCTATAATTTCTGCTGTTAAGCTCGCAGTACTTCTTTTGCGTCTAGCTGTATAACATTTGCGCAAGGAGGGACTTGTGTAGGGATAGAATTTCTATAGGTAGGGTTAGTATCATTGTTCAAAAGACACAAAAGTCCATTGTTAAATCCTTCTGCATTTTATTTTTTTTTTGGTGGCAAAAAGTTACCCTGTCAGTAACACTAGGTGCACAGCGTATTACAACCATTCAAAAGTCTATGTAGCTGACATCCGTTGTTACATTTAATACCGTTAATTTAGGCTGCAGTTCCTCATTTGCGTCTGGAGTTTAATTTGCCCAAGGAGGGAATTAAACTATAAGGATAGGATTTGGGTAGGTAGAAAGATTGTTTCTGTTCAAAAAAGACCAAAGTCCATTGTGAAATAAGTCTGCTTTTTTTTTTTTTAGCGTGGCAAAAAAAAAACCAAGTGTGCCCTGTCAGTATCGCTAGGTGCACGGCGTATTACAACCGTTCAAAAGTCTATGGAGCTGACATCCGTTGTTACATTTAATACCGTTAATTTAGGTCACAGTTCCTCATTTGCGGCTGCTCTATAACGTTTGCGCATTCAGAATACTGGACATTCGTTTAAATTTTTCTGATGATACAGTTAATAAAAATCTGCAGTACTGTAGTTGTTACCAAGTTGCGTATATACTATACCATATGCGCAAGGCGAGCACTAAGGGACGGGGAAGTGGGCGTGCTGTTGATGGTGAATGCAGAGGCCATGGCTCTGGGTGCGGTGAAACTGTGCCTGCTGGCCGAGCCCAAGAAACAAAGTCATCCAAAACTCCTAGCTTCATGTCACAGTTTGCAGGGCGGCGCAAGACACAACTCTTGTCGCCACACCAGTGCGAGCAGGTATTCGGTTGGATTTCAGCTGATTATGCTTCCAGTTGGTTCAGCACCACCCCCTCTTCCACGAAGTCCAGTCTCAGTAGCCAAGAGTCTGGGCAACCGCATCCTCACCCTGATCCTCCTTCCTCTCACCATGCAGAGTCTGGGCAAAGAACTAATCCCACATTCGGATATTCGGAGGAGCTTTTTTCATCACCGTTCCTTGGCTCGGGCCTCTCTCCAAGGCCGCTTGAAGTGGGACATGAGAAGATATTGTGCCCTGATTCCCAACCTATTGAGCAAACACAGTCTGAAGACGATGACTGTGAGGACCGGCAACTAGCGTCTCACGAGGTGCATGATGATGATGAGACACAGTTGCCAATAAGTCAAGGGCAATTAGTGTCTCAAAAGGTTGTGGATGAGGATGAGACGCAGTTAAATCAGGTTCTTGTTAGTTCACCATGTCAGGAGGAGGACCAGAGTAAGGATGTGGAAGAGTAGGTGGTGGACGATGAAATAGCTGACCCAACCTAGGAAGGTGGCAAGCCGAGCAAAGGACAGCATTACAGAGGGGGAGGGATCCGCAGCACCGCAACAGGCTGAAAGAGGCAGTGGGGTGGCAAAAGGGAGAAGGCAGGCCATGCCAACCAGGCCCACAACTGTTCCCTGGAGTAGCCCCTTGCGGCAAGCTCCCTTGCCAAGGGTTAGGTGTTCCGCAGTCTGGTGGTTTTTTGAGGAAAGTGCTGACGATAAACGGTTTGTAATTTGTAACCTGTGCCGTACCAAGATGAGCAGGGGCGTAAACACCAGCAACCTGACCACCACCAGCATGATCCGCCACATGGCAGCAAAGCACCCTAAAAGATGGGCCGAACGCCTGGGTCCATGATCTGTGTCTGCAGGTCACACCACTGCCTCCTCTTCCCCTCTGTTACCTGCTGTCCAAGACACAGGCCCAGATGCCTCCCACCCTGCACCTTTCGCAGGATTCAAATGTCCTTATCCCAGGCATTTAAACGCAAGCGCAAATACCCTGCCACCCACCCACAGGCCATAGCTCTAACGCGCAACTTTCCAAGTTGCTGGCCCTCTAAATGTTGCCATTTAGTCTGGTAGACAATGAGGCCTTTCGCAGCCTGATGGCGGCGGATGTCCCTTGTTACGCAGTCCCCAGCCGCCACTATTTTTCCCGGTGTGCCGTCCTTGCCTTACACCAGCATGTGTCCAGAAACATAACCCGTGCCCTGACCAACGCAGTTACTGGCAAGGTCCACTTAACAACTGACACATGGACAAGCGCTTGTGGCCAGGGACGTTACATTTCCCTGACTGCACAATGGGTGAACGTTGTGGAGGCTGGGAGCGAGTCGTCCCCTGGGATGGCCTAGGTGCTACCCACGCCGAGGATTGCAGGCCCTACTTCCATCCGGATTTCTGCTGCCTCCTATAGTAGTGGCTGTATTCCCTCCGCCTCCTCCTCCACTTCTTCCCATGCAGAATTGCCATCTTGCAGCACCACTCAGACTACTGTCAGTAGCTGGAAGCAGTGTAGCACAGCAGTCGGTAAGCGGCAACAGGCCGTGCTGAAGTTATTTGCCTGGGTGACCAACAGCACACCGCCGCAGAGCTGTGGCATGGCATAAGGGAACAGGCTGATCTGTGGCTCTCGACAGTCAACTTACAGCCAGGCATGGTTGTATCCGATAACGGCCGCAACTTGGTAGCTGCTTTGGAGCTGGCCAACCTCCCACACATACCATGCCTGGCCCATGTATTCAACTTAGTGGTTCAGTGGTTTCTGATAACCTACCCCAATTTGCCTCAGCTACTGGTGAAGGTGCGTCGCCTGTGTGCCCATTTCCGCAAGTCACTGACAGCTTCAGCCGGCCTGGGAACGCTGCAGCAGCGCTTGCGGTTGCTGGCTCACCGACTCCTGTGTGACCTGAGCACACGATGGAATTCCATCTTACACATGTTGAGCAGGCTTTGTGAGCAGCGGAGAGCAGTAGTAGAATACCAGCTGCAACACAGTCGGCGCCTTTCTAGTCAGCTTCCGCTCTTTACAAGCGACGAGTGGGTGTTGATGTTTGACCTCTGTGAGTTGTTACGCAACTTTGATGAATCTACACAGATGGTGAGCGGTGATAATGCAATTATCAGCGTAACCATCCCACTTCTGTGTCTACTAAAAAGCTCCCCTGCTCACAATAAAGGCCGGTGCTCTGCGTGTGGAAGAGGTGGAAATGGGGGAAGACCCTCGATAGCCAGACAACCCTCGATTCATCTTCTCAGCGCCAATTGGAGGAGGAGACGGTTGCCACCGATACACAGGGTAGGCATACCACGTTTACACCATCTCTTCGGTGTGGATGGGCTGAAGAGGAGGATATTGAGAGTCATGCTCCTGGTGGGGAGAGCGAAGCCTTGTCTGTTGGGACTCTGGCACACATGGCTGACTTCATGCTATGCTGCCTTTCCCGTGACCCTCGCGTTATACGCATATTAGGCAACACCGATTACTGGTTGTTCGCCCTTCTCAACCCCCGCTACAAAGAGAACTTCCCATCTCTCATTCCTCTGGGGGAGAGGACAAGTAAAATGTTGCAATACCACAAGGCCCTTGTCGAAAAAATTGCTCCACAAATTTCTATCTGACGACGCTGGCGGCAGAGTACGTAGTTCCTTGGCCACCCGAGGAGGGGAGATGAGGGAAACACACAACAGTTCCAACAAAGGAGGTGTTCCTTTGGAGGTGGAGGTGCTGGCTTGCCCTGCCACCAGCGTTTTGTCTGAGCGGGTAGTTAGTGCGGCTGGGGGCATAATTACTGATAAGCGCATCCGCCTGTCAACTGACAATGCTGACAGGTTGACGCTTATCAAAATGAACAAGGCCTGGATTGCCCCTGACTTCTGTACTCCACCAGAGGAAAGGGGCTTAACATGAAGGAACCTTAAATCTGGCTTTTAGGGTGTATTGAATACACTGTATTATCATGTACCCCTTCCTCTTCTCGTCCTCTTCCTCCATCATATGAAACTGCTTATTAGGCTGCCCTCGAAGTCCACCAGCTGGGCCTGCACCCTAATTTTTTAGCAGTCAGCTCACCAGCTGGGCCTACACCATAGTTTTTTTGCCTGCCAGCTCACCAGCAGGCCCTCAACCATAATCTTTTACACGCTCAGCTCTGCTACATGTCACACATATTGTTTCAGACGGTCAGCTAAGCGGCATGTCACCCTTAAATTTTTTGGTACGGTCAGCTCGGCAGCAGCATGTGAACCTTAAATTTGGGACAGTTTGATGGGCAGCAGCCTGTCAACCTTAAATTTGGGTCAGTTTGATGGGCAGCAGCGTGTCACCCGTAAATTTTTTTTTAACGTCAGCTCGGCGGCAGCGTGTGAACCTTAAATTTGGGACAGTTTGATTGGCAGCAGCGTGTCAACCTTAAATTTGGGACAGTTTGATCGGCATCAGCGTGTCAACCTTAATTTTTAAGACGGTCAACTCAGCAGCACCATGTCACCTATAATTTTTAACACGGTCAGCTCAGCAGCAGCACGTCACCACTATTGTTTTTGCGTGTCAGCAGCAGGCCATCAATCATAATTTTTCAAGGGTGTGTCTGATGCACTCCTTTATGTGTAATAAAGGGGGTATTGAAGTGCCTGTTCCTTGTAATTTTTGGCAGCCTTTTCCCTTAGTGCATAGGCTTTATGTCTGTCGGAGTCCCACAATTATACCACAATGTGAATGAGGCCCTCCTTTATATGATATACCGGTTGTATGGGAGTGCCTCATCCGTGTAATTTTTGGCAGCACTTGCGCTTAACGTACAAGTAAATCTATGTTTCCTAATAATTCCTGTAAAATCGATGTTATATTGGGTTTTGGGGGGGTATTTTTGTCATTCCGTAAAAGTGGTGTAATAGTCGGACATCATTGTTATTAGCAGCGACTTTGGTGTCCAAGATGCATCCAGACATCCTCCCCATGCTGTTCTCTAACCTTTTCAGTGTTGTTTCCACCATTTTCTGACGTTTCCCTATGAACCAGACACCCTCCCCTCTGCAGAGCAGGGGGTGCCTGGTCTTCTCCCATTGACTTCCATTATACTCGGGTGTTCGGCTGAGCACTCGAGCACCACCTAGTGTTCGGCCCGAGCACCCGAACATCGGGGTGCTCGATCATCACTATTGGTGATCTTCATAATACAGATGACGTGCTGTATTCAAAATTGT
Source organism: Rhinella marina (assembly GCA_900303285.1). Taxonomy (NCBI): domain Eukaryota; kingdom Metazoa; phylum Chordata; class Amphibia; order Anura; family Bufonidae; genus Rhinella; species Rhinella marina. The sequence goes on from ONZH01022472.1 coordinate 17,408, forward strand.
ACTGTAGTATAAACACTGTGACCAATGATATCCCTACCCTGCGGTGCAGTCTTTTCATACTGTAAAAAATAATGAAGAAAAAAATATATAAATCACAAAATTTGCAAAAAAACTTTTTTGTATACAATACATATTATGGAAACCCACTAAAATTCACTAGACACAACAGCAGGATGAAAGAAATTTAAGAGCAGAACATCTTAACTAATCATACCCACTGTAACTCTGAAATCAACATTTAAACCCTTTGGCTTCAGGGAATTCAGACGAAATATCAACATTAGTTCACGTTTTTTGAGGAGGAATAGTCTGTCACCCCCTCTGTTTGGCATTTTCACTTGGTGTAGAATCATGAACCTCAATTTCTGTTCCTTATGTCCTTTGTCTGTGGTTTGTCTATGGTTATTAAGTCTTGTTTTCCTATCACAAGTAGTTTCCCCCACATACAACAGTTTGCAGGGGCACCACAACACATAAATTACCATGAGGAATCACATGTCAAGTAATGGTTAATCTCAAACCTCCCCCCTGTATCAGGATGTACAAAAAAAAGCCTTTGACCATTAATTTACAATTAATTTACATCCTAGGCATGGAAAACATCCCATGCACCTGGGTTTAAGAAATAATTGTGTTGTGCAACGTCCTCTAAATATATCAGATTTTACTATTTTTAATACTCCTTGATCTCTTTTATGACATCATTGGGGGATCCTTGAATGCAGCTATATAGGAATAGCTATTTTTCAACATACTCCAATGCTTGCGTATAATTTTTCAATTGATGGACTCAATTCATTGTACATTGCCAAAAATGGTAACCTCTTACTTTTTTGTTTAATAAAAGGTATCAATAGACTATTTCTCAAAGTCTGTTTAACCCTAGTTAGGCCTCTTTCACACTAGTGGCAGTCCGGATCCGGCAGGTGAAGAGTGCCGTCGGATCCGGACTGCCGCAGGGACATGTGTGGGGCCGGAATCGCGTTCCGGCCCCACACATGTCACACAGTACCATATGCAGACATACACACACATACACACAAACACATACATACTTACATACTCCAGGCAGGCAGGCCGCACATCTTCACATCTTCTCTGCTGGGCGCTGTAGGGAATCGTCATAGCGGCGCGCCTCCTGGGCATGAAGACGTGCGGCCTGCCTGCCTGCCTGGAGTATGTAAGTATGTATGTGTTTGTGTGTATGTGTATGTATGTCTGTATGTGTAGGTGACAGATCCGTCCTGAACTCCATTGAAAGTCAATGGAGGGCGGATCCATTTACCATTGTGGTCATACCAGACGGATCCTTCTCCATTGACTTGCATTGGGGGTCATTCCGGATCCGTCTTGGTGCGGATGCCTGGACCGGAGAGAAAACCGCAGCATGCTGCGGTTTGTTCTCCGGTCTGAAGACGGAACGGAATGCTTTCAGGAGCATTCCGTTGTCTTAAGTTCAGTTTTGTCCCCATTGACAATGAATGAGTACTCAATACCGGAATTTAAAAACGCTAGTGTGAAAGTAGCCTTAGATACCTATGTATTAAGTTCTTCAGATAACCTCTTGCTATAAACGAGCCCTTCATTGCCTTCAAGGCTACATCAACATTCTCCTCAGTATCCACCAATTCTCCTCACCCTCAACATCTGGCTATATGGCAACGAATTTATCATTCTTCTTGGATGGCAGCATATATAATGTAGTAATGTATTTTTATCATTTCTTTTAAATATTCAAATTTGTATGCAAAATACAATTTTCAATATACACCTGCGTGTGGACACGCTCCTTCAAGCTGTCAAGGTAAATTTAATTTGCTCATCAATGGAATTCAGATAATGATAAAACTCAGTCAGTGAATCAAATGTTCCTGTCCAAATAAGAAAAATATTGTCTATGTATCTCCACTACAACAGAACATGTCTGTGGCGGGGAGACACATAGACAAACTGTTCCTTAAGGGAACGTACATAGATATTTGCATAAGTGGGCTTGACATTGGACCCCATTGCCGCACCCACTCCTTGCAAGTAAAACTTCTCCTGAAAAATGAAGTAATTACACGTCAAAGTCAATTCAAGAAGTTCCAATATAAATAGTCTGGTATCATCAGTATATGAAGACTGATCTAAAACCTTCTCTATAACCTGTAGGTCCTTGGTATGGTTAGAGGAGGTATACAAACATACAATGTCAAAGGAAGCCAAAATCATCCCCTGTGGTAGCTCAATGGTATTTAATTTCACTAAAATGTCTGCAGTATCCCTAATGTATGACCTAGCATTTGTAGCAAATTCCCATAATACTATATGTATACACAGTAATACCTCCAAAAATAGTTATTATTTTACATTCCCCATATGTCTACTTTATGTTGGCATCATTTTACAAATGTCATTTTACTTTTTTAGGTTGTTAGAAGGCTTAGAAATTTAGAAGCCATTTTTCAAATTTTCAACAAAATTTCCAAAACCATTTTTTAAAGCACCAACTCAGATATAAAGTGATTTTGAGTGGCTTACGTAATGGAAACCACCCATAAATGACCCCATTTTAGAAACTACACCCCTCAAGTTATAAAAAACTGCTGTTACAAACTTTGTTAACCCTTGAGGTGTGCCACAAGAATTAATGGAAAATGGAGGTGAAATTTCAAAATTTCACTTTTTTGGTAGATTATTCATGTTAATAATTTTTTCTTGCAAAACAGCAAGGGTTAACAGCAAATTAAACCTCAATATACATTGCTCTGATTCTTCAGTTTACAGAAATACCCCATATGTGGTGGTAAACATCTTTATGGGTTTGTGGCAGTGGTCAGAAGGAAAGGAGTGCCATACGGATTTTTGAGGCAGATTTTGCTAGAATGCTTTTTAGGCACAATTTTGTAATTGAGAGACCCTGACGTACCCCTACAGTGGAAACCCTCAAAAAGTGACCCCATTTTGGAAACTACACCCTTCAAAGAATATATTAAGGGGGGTACTGGCCACTTTGACCCCCTAAGCGTTTTACAGAATTTGGAAACACTTGGCTGTAAAAATGAAAAGTTTCATTTCTTCCAATAAAATGTTGCTTTAGCCCCAAATTTTCACAAGGGGTAACAGGAGAAAAGCACCCCATAATTTGTTACCCATTTTCTCCTATATACGGCAACACCCCATATGTGGTGGTAAACTGCTGTGGGGGCACATGGCAGGACTCAGAACAGAAGCAGCACCATATGGATTTTGCAGCACAGATTTTGATGGATTGGTTTGCGGGAGCTATTGATTTTTATTTTTTTGAGTTATTGTCTTATGTTGGGGCTCATTTTTTATGCGGGATGAGGTCATGTTTTCATTGGTACCATTTTGGGGTACATAAGACTTTTTGATCGCTTGGTATTCCACTTTTTGTGAGTCAAGGTGAAAAAAATAGCTGTTTTGGCATAGTATTTGTAAAAATTTTTTACAGCATTCACCTGAGGGGGCAAATCATGTGATATTTTTATAGAGCAGGTTGTTACGGATGCGGCGATACCCAATCTGTCTACCATTTTTATTTTTAGAAAGTTTTACACATTAGATGCATTTTTGAACAAAATAAAATATTTTTTTGAGTTGCCATTTTCTGAGAGCCATATTTTTTTATTTTTCTGGCGATTGTCTTAGGTAGGGTCTAATTTTTCTGCAGGACAAGATGACTGTTTGATTGGTACCATTTTGGGGTACATACGCTTTTTTGATCGCCTGCTATTACACTTTTTGTAAGGGAAGGTGACCAAAAAAATGGCTGTTTTGGCACTTTTTTTTTTTTCTGCTTTCACCTGGCGGGGTGGATCATGTGATATTTTTATAGAGCTCGTCGATACGGATGCGGGGATACCCAATATGTCTATTTTTATTTTTTTTCACTATTTTTTTTACAATTTTTTAAAAATTATTTTGTGAAAAGGACGCATTTTTTCAAACTTTTTTTTTTAAACTTTTTTTTTTCACTTTTTTTCCACTTTCTTTTTTTACACATTTTTAACTTTTGGGGTCTGATCCCTTTTACAATGCTTCGGCTGGAAGTGTATTACACACAGTAATACACTTCCAGCTTACTGCCTGTGAGATCCATCGCATGTGCTGACCGCGGCACATGAAGGGTTAATACGCCTGCATCGGTGTCTTCACAGTGGCGGGCGTACGCAGCAGGGGTCCGGCTACTGGGAACAGCCGCCCCCCCGCAGCTGATCGAGCAGGCACAGCTCCTGCACCCGCCTGATCAGCGCGCCGTAGCAGTGAGGCGCTGGTCGGGAAGTCACTTCCCGCAGCGCCGTACATGTATGGCGCTGGTCAGGAAGGGGTTAAGATCCCCAGTTGGATGTCAAAACAGGATAGCATAAACGCATATGTGAAAGTGGCCTTAACAAATTTTTTTATTAAGCTTTTTTTGTTGCATTACCATATTCTAAGACACATTACATTTTTAATTTTCCTTTGGCGGAGCTGTATAAAGACTCGTTGCTTGGGAAGAAGGGTTCACTTTTAGAGAGGAGACTGGGATTACTTTCTCCCTCAATAGCAGCCACATCCTCTGCTCAGCAGTCTGCTGTACTGTACAGCCTGGAACTAAAGCCAGAATCTATATAGAAAAAAGCTATTAAAATCTAGCATAATCTCCTTATGTGTCTTTGTTAAATTACTACCATGTGGAGCTGTAATAGAGTCTACAGAATACTAACATCTACCAAGAAAAAAATTACCCTCTTCACTCCTAAATACTGATTTAGCTAGGCAGATTTCAGAATCCTAGAAAAGCTTGGTTACAACCGATGTGAAACTGTAATCGACTAGAGAATGCTAAATCTTTTAAGATAAATCCCCAATCCCTGCTCAAATATATACGAATATAACCCACACAATGTCAATTTTGAAGGAAACATTCTCCATCTCTCAAATCTACTGTATGAAATGTTTCTCTCTTGTGAGAGTGGTGTTACTCAAGTGGTGTAAGGCTGTTCTTATGGAGCATCAGTTGATATAATAAGAAGAGGGGTATAAGATAGGAGAACTACAACTCCCAGTATGTGTAGAATATTATGGGGCATCAGTGGGCATTAGATAGATATGGATATAAGAGGAAAGAACTACAACTCCCAGAATTCTGGAATGTTATTGTGGGCTATCATTATTATGGATGTTGCAGAAAGCGAGTACAAGGAAAGAACCACAACTCCTAGTATTTGACAAATGATGGAAGGAAACTACTAACCTCTCACACGCAGCACAGGAACTCCACCCACATCATGACATCTGACAGGTCCTTCATCACTTCTCTGCGCTGCTGAGCTCTTTCTTAATGGGTAAATGACATGAAATTAAATTGGCTGTAGTGGATTCAACAAGTTGATAAGGCTGCGAGGCAGATGATAGATCTCAAGGGAGTAAGAGAGAAAGTGGCTGTGGGGATCAATAGCAGGGACTTCTATAGCAGTGAAGGAAGATCAATCTAGTAAAATTCAAGCATGCTTAAACCCCCGCTCCTCTCCTGAACTTTCTGTTCAGTGTGTGCGTGTGACATCAGGCACATTCACCTAGCTTATATCTAGCAGAAGATGGAGAAGAGATGAGAAAATAAGTTCTTTGTGTGCAAGATTTCTCCTAAACTGCTTATGGCAGCAGTTTGGGGGGGAAGGGGGGCACCTTGTAGACATAGCTATGGATGCAATATAGCTTAAATGTATTTATGTTTTTCGGGGCTTATATTCCCTTTAATAATACCACCACATCATTGCCGCCAGATAGTATCACCATAGTGTTACCAAAAATTCTGCCATACCACATCTACATATTACCATCAGAGAGTGGCTGAATATGATCTATTATACAAAGACCAATATGACCATCACACAATGGCCAAATAGTGGTAGATAAAGTTCTAGAAAGGCACTCAGTATTCCATATATGTATTCACTAAAAGAAAAGAAGAACACATTAGTAATGAGTAAGGAGTTTTAGTAAACTATAGATTAACTGGTCTGCAATATGGGGAAATAAGGGGGGGGGGGGCTAAATAAAGTCTAGTACATAAGAAAAAGGGGGGTTGCAGGGGGGGTTGTCCTAATAAGTGGGGCTACAGTGTGTGCCCAAGGCTGAATAGAGGTGAGGATATCTTTGGTAGAAGGATATAGGTTACTTGCTAAAGGGCGTAATGGACATTGCTAGGGGGCATGATGGGGTAGAAGGGTAACGGTAGGTGGGTTTGTAGGGTAAAAACTGACAAGTGAAATCTACTGTGTGGTGGGAGGGGGCGCAGCAGCCCCAATGCTGGCAGAGAAGGCATACCAGATAGAAGGAAGAAGCAGCAGATGGATCGCACACTTCCAGCCTTCCCCGCACAGCGTGTTAGCGCTGCGGGGAAGGCTGGTGGTGTGCGTGAGAGAGACATCTGCATCCCTCAAACTATTCAATACTGATTTTTAGAACCTCTTAACCCTTTAGTTGTTCTACAGGAATTAAAACAAAATGGAGGTGAAATTTAAAAAATTAATTTTTTGTGCATATTTTCCATCTGAATCCATTTTCCTGTAACACAGCAATGTTTAACAGCAAAACAAACCTCAATATTTATTACACTGTGCAGTTTACAGAAACATCGTTTTCATAAACCGCTGTATTGGTACATGGAAGGCTCAGAAGGGAAGGAGCACCACATGGTTTTTGGAGAGCAGATTTTGCTAGAATGGTTTTTGGGCGACATGTTGTGTACTCATACAGTGGAATCATCCCAAAAAGTGACCTTATTTTAGAAACTACACCCCTCAAGGAATTTGTTGAGGGCTGTAGTGAGTGTTTTGTCCCCATAGACGTTTCACAGAAAACTTTACAATAAAATGTTATTGTTCAGCCCCAGATATTTAATTTTCACACCCCATATGCGGTCTTAAACTGTTGTGTGGGCACACCATTTGGCATTCAGAGGGAAGATTTCGCTGGAATGGTTCTTGGGTGCCATGTCACATTTGAAGATTTCCTGGGGTACAAATACAGTATAAAATCCACAAAAGTTAGCCCATTCTAGAAACAAAACCCTTCAAGGAACTGACTTAGGGGTATAGGGATTGGCTTTACCTCACAGGTGCTTCATGGAATATTTTAAGATTGGGACATGAAATAAAAAATAACATCATATTTCATTTAAATGTAGTTTTAGAAGCAAATATTACATTTTCACAAGTGATAACAGGATTAAAAGAACCCCAAATTTTGTTGCATAATTTTTCTAAAGTACAAAAATACCCCATATATGGTCATAAACTGCTGTGCGCACACTGCAAGGTAAAGAAGAGAAAGAGCACCATGTGCATTTGAGGCCTAGTTTAATGATTTATATACAGCACTGGCCGACAGCTGAAAAGCCTTTGAGGTGAAAAAAAATGTAATCCACAGCACATTTCATTGGCCAATATTTTGTGTACAACATGTGCTCGCATGAAAAATAAGCCCTCTTAATATTATGTTATACTGCCTGGTTTTAGAAACGCCTTATATGTGCCCTTAATTTTTGCCTGGACAACCAACAGGGCTTAGGGCTCATGCACACGAACGTGTGCTGGCCGTGCCCGTGCTGCGGGCCGTATACGGCGGGTCCGCAATAAACGGGCACCGGCCGTGTGCAGCCCGCATCACGGATCGCGGACCCATTCACTTCAATGGGTCCACGATCCGGGAGATGCGGAGCGGAGGCACGGATCGGAACACCACGGAAGCACTACGGTGTGCTTCCATGGTGTTTCTGGCCGTGCCTCCGCACCGCAAAAAAGTAGCGCAAGCACTCAAGTGAATGGGTCTGCGATCCGCATGCTGTGGCCTCACGGTCAGTGCCCGTGCATTGCGGACCGCAGTTTGCGGCCCGCAGCACGGGCACGGCCGGCACATGTTCGTGTGCATGAGGCCTTAGAAATAAAAAAACACTATGTGCATTTGAGTCCCATATCGTTGATTTATGCATCTTGTTTTGACAACTGTAAAGGCTCTGGAGTGAAATAATAAATGGAACTCCCGGGAAGTGACCCCATTTTTTGATAACACACCCCTCATTTATTAAGTGGTGGAGTGAGCATTTTTATGCATTTTGAAAAAAATAAAGCACAGTAAATGGTGCAAAGTGAAAACTGCAGTTTCATTGCCATTTCAGTGCCCAATATGTTGTGCCCATCATTTGCCTGTTTGAAAACTAAGCAGTCTTATAATTATGCTTTGTTTTCTGGTTTTAAAAACACCCTAGATGTGGTCCTATTCTTTTGTCTGGATGTATGAGAGGGCTCTGGATTATAAGAGCACAAAGCACATTTTGAGGCCCAATGTAGTGATTTACACCGCTATGGCAGGGCCATAAATATTGATGTAAGTTGCTGCATGAGCATGGTTGGGCGAAAAGGGGAAGGAGTCCCAGTTGGCTTTTGGAGTGTGGATTTTGCTAGAATGGTTTTTGGGTGCTACATCACATTTGCGGAGACTCTGAGGTACCCGCAAATGTGAAAACCCCCAATAAGTGACATCATTTTGGAAACTACACCCCTTAATTTATCCAGGGGTGAAGTGAGCATTTTGACACCACAAGTATTTTGCAGGAATTAATAGGCAGGTGTCTGTACAAAATGTAAATTGCAAGTTTTCCACTAATACAGCATTTCAGTCGCCAATATTCTTTGCCCAGATTCTGCCATCTGAGACACACCACACCCCTTAATTTGTTAGGGGGGTTACATTGGGTACAAAAATGCCATAAATGTGGAAATAAATAGTTGTTTAGGTATGCTACAGGGTTCAGAAGGAAATACCACTGTTCAGCTTTTACATCACATATTTTGTTGAACTGGGTTACAGGTGCTGGTGTTGGCTACTGGCACTACAGTGATTGGCTGGCCGGAACGCGTCATTGGGTGCTATATAGCACCCGGTGACGCATGACCTGGCTTAGTCTTAGTCAGGGAGAGCTGCAGCAGATGGGACAGATAGTGTAGAGATAGGAATTATTTTATTTGTTAGGCAGGATTCATTGCTTGAATCTTTCAGAGACCCAAAAGTCCTTTTAAGGACTATTGTTTTATCTGGCTCCTATTTATATTATTAGAGCAACCTGCCCTAAATTGCGCACAATTGTTTGGCCGCTGCTGACAGTGACACAACCTGTGCTACATCTGTTGTGTTACATTTGCGCATCCTAAATATCTGTGACATTCTAGGTCATTTTTTTGCCGCTGGTGACAGAGACATTACAGTACCTGCACTACAACTCCTGTATAACATTTGTGAATCCTAAATATCTGTGACATTGAGTGTAATGTTGTCTTCAGTTTTGTGCGTATTATTGTCAGTCTGTAAAAGTGGCGTAATACTCAGACACACACAGTTCCCAGCAGCGACCTGAGAGTCCAAGATGCATCCAGGCATCCTCCGCATGCTGTTTCCAAACCATTTCAGTGGTGTTTCCATCAATTTCTGACCTTTTCCTGTGAACCAGTCACCCTCCCCTCTTCAGAGCAGGGGGTGTCTGATTTAATGCCCTGGTTCTCCCATTAACTTCCATTGTGCTCTAATGCTCTGTAGAGCACTCGAGCATCCCAAAATGTTCTACTCGAGCACCAGAGCACTTTGGTGCTCAATCAACACTAATTAGTATATAAAATGAGAATGCTTGGAATGGGAGAAAATGTCTGTATGTGGGTACAGTAAGTAACTGGCTCAGTGATAGAAAGCAGAGGGTGGTTATTAAAGATACGCAATCAGATTGGGTCAAAGTCACTAGTGGGGTACCAAAGGGGTCAGTATTGGGTCCTATTCTCTTCAATATCTTAATGATCTTGTAGAAGGTTTGCACAGTAAAATATCAATTTTTGCAGTTGACACTAAACTGTGTAAAGTAATTAACACAGAAGAGGACAGTACACTACTACAGTACACTGACATGGAAAAGGACTTAGGAATTTTAGTGAACAGCAAATTAAGCTGTAGAAACCAGTGTCGGGCAGCTGCTGCCAAGGCCAATAAGATAATGGGTTGCATCAAAAGGGGCATAGATGCCCGTGATGAGAACATAGTCCTGCCACTTTACAAATAACTAGTCAGACCTCACATGGAGTACTGTGTACAGTTCTGGGCTTCTGTGAACAAGGCAGACATAGTAGAACTGGAGAGGGTTCAGAGGAGGGCAAGAGAGGCCTGGATGTATTTCTGGAGGGTAATAATATTACAGGTTATAGCTACTAGAGATGGGTCGTTGATCCAGGGAGTAATTCTGATTGCCTGATTGGACTTGGGAAGGAATTTTTTTTCCCTAAGTGAGGAAAATTGGGTTCTACCTCACAGGTTTTTTTTTGCCTTCCTCTGGATCAGGGGTGGCCAACCTTACAGACACAAAGAGCCAGGAAAAAAAACGTATGACTACCAGGAGCCACAAGCTATACATTGGCACAAGAGTCACTGTATTTTTCGCCCTATAAGATGCACCTAGGTTTTAGTGGAGAAAGATAAGAAAAAAAATATTTTTCATCTGATCTTATCTTTCATTAGCAGAGAAAAAAAGAAAAAAAATATTTTTCATGTGATCTTATCTTTCGTTAGCAGAGAAAAAAAAGAAAAATAATATTTTTCATCAGACCTCAGATCAGACTCCTAAATCAGACCCCCAATCCTCTTCTGACCTAAAATATGATCCGTAACACAAATCAGACTCCCAGTGTCAAACCCCCAGTGCTCACACCAGACCCCTCCCATGCTCACACCAACCCCCCCCATGCTCAGGTCTGACCCTCATGTTCAGATTAGACCCCCCCATGCTCAGATTAGACCCGTCCATGCTCACACCAGACCCCCCCCCCATGCTCACACTAGACCCCCCCATGCTCACACCAGACCCCCCCCATGCTCACACCAGACTGCTCATGCTCACACCAGATCCCCCCATTCTCAGATCAGACCCCCCCCATGCTCAGATCAGGCCCCCACCCCATGCTCAGATTAGATTCCCCATGCTCAGATTAGATTCCCAATGCTCAGATTAGATTCCCCATGCTCAGTTCTTTAATGTAGAAAAATCTCCTACCTCCCGTTCGGGCACCTGCTACTCTGCAGGTCTGACACGCTCTCCAATGTGACCTGATGCGCACAACGCCTGGTGATATCGCGCGTCTCCACATACCACGTTCTGATACTGTGCGCATCAGAACGTAGTAGAGAGTGGGCAGGAGCTGCAGAGTGGTAACAGTGCTCAATTAGGAAAGGAGATCTGAGCATGGGGTGGAGAGTGAGCCAGATTGACTGCTTCCCGGGTCCACCAAAAGAGCCACACTTGAAGAGGCAAAGAGCCGCATGCGGCTCAAGAGCCACAGGTTGGCCACCCCTGCTCTGGATCAACTTGCAGGATAGCAGGTTGAACTGGATGGACAGATGTCTTTTTTCAGCCTTATAAATTATGTTACTATGTTGCTATTAGGCTGATGCGTGTGGTACTCTTTTAATCCTGAGCCCTATGGTATGTCAAGGGAAAAAGATTAGGGCCCAAACTTCTGATTTTCAATTTGCATCATCAGTTATGAATTGATTTTAGCAAAACCCCAAAATGCTTTCTACACCCATTGGTGAATGAGAGGTGTACTTTCTTTCTTTACAAATTCTTTTTATTGGTTTAATAAAGGGTAAGTATAAGAAAATCAATCATATACAGAATAAAATAAGAATAATGGTAGACAGACAAAAGGTCCTTACATTATAGGCGCAGGTCACAATATTCGTAACCAATATACAATGTATATAATCAACTTGAATATAAGTGTACATTTAGGAAGGGCAATCATTCCCTGAGTATTGAGTCCTTAAATTATGTCAGGACGATTGACCCATCAAACAAGTACTGTAACTTGACAAGATATCAATAATAATAGAAGGGGGGGGGGAGGAAAGATCTAGGAAAAAGGGGGTGGGGATGGGGAAGGGGGGGGGTGGAGATGGTGTAACATGGGTCCTGCGCGTACTCTGTACTATCAAAGATATAAAATGAAAATTGTCAGTCCTTAAAGATCTGTGTAAGAGGAGAGATAAATTAAGCGAAACTTCAGGAAGAAGTGAAGGCTAGGAAGGGTTATGTGTCAGAATTTGGGAAGTTCCTATATTTTGTCCAAGGAAGCCAGATGTTTAGAAAGGAGGAATGTGTTTTGGAATCCCAGCTAGCTAACTCCTCCAATTGGTAAATAGAATCAACTTTATCCTGCCAGAGTTTGAGAGTTGGGGGACAGGTTGACTTCCAGTATGTGGGGATTAGTATCCTAGCTGCTGTTAGCAGGTGTCTAGTTAGTTTTTTTTTAGTATTATTCGGAACTTTATCATATAGAAGCTGTAGTAGACATATATCGGGAAGAAGGGTAAGCTTAGTGTTTAATATTTGATTTGTGCGATATTATAGATGACCAGTAAGGTCTAATAAGTTGACACGTCCACCACATGTGGAAATATGAACCTAAATGTTGGCTACATCTCCAACAATGCGGGTCATAACTTGGATTATATTTGTTTAACAGGACTGGAGTCAGATGCCATCTAGTTAGTATTTTGTATCCACTTTCTTGTAGCCTCACACATTTAGAGGATTGTTTGGGAGCATTAAAAAGGTAGTTTAAATCAGCAGTGGAGAATTTCTTGTTAAGGTCATGTTCCCATGCCTCAACAAATGAGAGAGGTTGTGGGCAGGTTGGGGGTCAAGAGAGCTTTGTTTTGGGTGGTTTTAATTGTACCAGTAGGGTCTCAAACTCTGTCAGGGACCTGTGTGTATTTTCTTTCAGGAGTTGTTTTACTAAGTTTGCAAATTTATTATAGACTAAAGTAGATAAAGTGGGGCAATTCAGAGTTGTAGTCAGGTCGCAAGAGGGAACAGCATCGGAAGTGAGAAGAGTGTCCAGCATGGTGGTATTAAGTTGTAATTCTTTAAGTAAGGTGGCATTATATGTGTAGTCATCACTAAGAATCAAGTCCCTTATTTGTAGGAGTGGGGAGGGGAAAGGAGTGCAAAGTGTACGGATATGTCCCATATTCCAAACTTTGATTGTTTCATTAGTGATTGTGTTGTTCATGGAGTATCTAGGTAGAGATGATTTCCCAGAAAAAATAACATATCTGAGTGGGTATTGTAGCATGTCTTCCTCAACGTGTACCTAGAGTTTATGTGAAGGTTTCCTAATCCAGTCTATGATCCGATTTAGGTGTACAGCTTGTACGAATGTTCTGGGGGACAGAAGGTCAATTCCACCATGACTCCATGGAACTTGAAGTGTACTATACTTAACTCTGGGTTTTTTCGAGTTCCATATGTATCTAGAGATAATCTTATTTAATGTCACATAAAATATGTTGGGGGTGTGTATAGGTAAGGATTGGAGTATGTACCTGACTTTAGGCCAAATGAGGCACTTAGCAATATTTTTCCTTCCAAACCATGAAATGTAGGGAGTTGGCCAAGAGGCAAGTATTTTAGAAATCGCTTGCAATAACGGTGGGAAGTTGTTTTTATACAGTTGGGAAGGTTCTGGGGAAATTTTAATGCCTAAGAATTTAATGGATGGTTGGGTCCAATCAAACGGGGAAGTTCTCGATAACTGAGAGGCTTGGTTGTTTGGCACAGAAATGTTTAGGACTTGTGACTTGCTCATGTTGACCTTAAAGTTGGAGATTTCTCTGAAATCAGAGAAGAGTTGTTCCACTATTGGTAGAGAGGTTGTAGGGTCCGCGAGCATCAACAGCAGATCATCCGCATAGGCAGCTGCCTTATGTTCTGCATCCCCACAGGCATATCCCTTAATGTCAGGATTCTGTCTAATTTTCTGCAATAAGGTCTCCATCATAAGAACAAAAAGTAAAGGGGAGAGTGGGCAACCTTGTCTCGTGCCGTTGTAGATGGAGAACACAGGTGATAGTATCTCGTTTACCATCACTGTAGCAGAGGGAGATGCGTACATAGAAAAGATAGCAGAGATAAAGGTTGTTGGTATGCCGAATGATGCTAACGAGGCTCGCAGATACTGCCAGTCCACTCGATCAAATGCTTTCTCTGCGTCGGTGCTTAGGAGTGACAGCGTTTTTTTAGTGTATTTGGCATGTGAAATAAGATGTAGTACTCTATAGATGTTATCTCTACCCTCTCTACTGGGAACAAATCCCACTTAGTCTGGTGAAATAAGGGAGGGAAGGATGTTTTGTAATCTCAGTGACAATATTTTAGCAAACATTTTAAGGTCAACGTTTAGGAGCGATATTGGCCTGTAATTACCGCATAAGCTTAGGTCCTTCCCGTCCTTATGGATGATAGAGATTTGGGCAAGAAGGGTCTGTTTATGGAAGGGGGTCCCCGAAAAGGTCAAATTATACAGTTTATGGAGATTTGGAGATAAGGGAGGAGAATTTCTGCGCAGGTGGAGTAATAAAATGAAGTCAACCCATCTGGGCCTGGGCATTTATTTTTAGGAGCTTGCTTCCCTAATTTCCTGCAAAGAAATCGAGAAGCAAAGTTTTTGGGATTGCACCTCGTTCAGTTATGGGAGTGACAGAGTTGTTAAGAAGTTATTAATCAAATAGTCTCTCTGCTGTAGGTCTTCTATATGTTGGTCTGAATGTATGTTGTATAGTTGTGAGTAGTATGTACAAAATGCTTTTGCTACAGTTTTAGTGTCATATATAGTAGACCCGGAGGGGCCTTTGAGACTAGCAATATCTGTGCTAACATGAATCTTGTGGGTTTATCTCCATGAGCGTGGTGTTTATATTTAGCAAAAAGGTAGGCTATAGCTGAGTGTAGATTCAACAAGTTTTTAAGCTCATCTCGTAGGGACGTCAGTTCCGTCAAGTGAGCTACCAATAAAGATCTTTTGTGCAGACACTCCAGTTGAGTGATTTTCTGCTGTAATTCAGCAATCTTTTTATTTCTTTCGTTGTATATATAGGGAGATGAATTCTCCTCTGATATGCGCCTTGTGTGCTTCCCAGAGTGTCTGCACTGGGACCTCTCCATTATCATTAGTCTCAAAAAACTCCTTTAGTTTTTGTGTGATCCTTTGTACATTTTTCTGGGGCCTTAATAGTAGATCATTCAATCTCCAATTTTTAATAGTAGTATGGGGAATGGTATACACTACTTCAATCAATGAGTGGTCAGAGAAGACTTGTGTTTTGATGTCAGAGGAGAGGCAAAATTGTATCTGGGTATAAGGGAGTAAGATATAATCAAGTCTCTGGTAAGAGTTGTGGGTTGTTGAATAGAGCGTGTACACCAAATATCTGCCAATTTCAGTGAATGGAGTACTCTTTTCAGTTTAGCTAAGGCTCTGTGACTTATAGTAGATTTGTTGTTAGAGGTGTCAGTCAGTGGGTTTAGAGCAACATTGAGGTCCCCTCCCAACATTATTGTGCCTTCATTGAAAGTCAAAAGCTTTTTCAATGTAGAAGTGAGCCAAGAGATTTGTTTTCTATTGGGCGCATATATGTTAACTATTGTATAAGTAGAGTTTTTAATTTCCCCTTTAATGAATATATACCGACCTTCCGCATCAGTGCATTTGTCTAGTATTTTAAAAGCAATATTCTTACTAATACCTATGCTAACCCTTTTTGAGGCACTGGTATCAGAGCCAGAATGGAACCATTGAGAATAATATGTTCTGTTCATAGTTGGGATTTTGGATTTCTTAAAGTGTGTCTCCTGTAAAAGGCAAATATCAGCTTTATTTTTTTAAGAAAATACACTACTTGTCCGCGCTTAGGTGGGGAGATTAGTCCTCTTACATTGTAGGATACAATTTTAAGGGCTGATATGATGGACTCTGAGAACGTCGAGAGATGCTTAGACAAGGTAAGCCCATCGTACACACCAGCTGGGAGGAGGGGAGGGAAGGCTAGGGTAGAGGGGGAAGGAAAGAGATTATTACAAATCAAGTAATTAAATATAGGAAAAACTGTGAACAAATAAACAAATACTTCTAGTTCTTTTTCTATAAATGAGAAGAGAACCGAGAGGCATAACAGTTGCCTCAACATGTAGCAACAGGTGTACAATAGTATAAGGCCTTCAAGGCCCAACCAGTATGATAATGGTCAGAGGGTGTATAGATATTATGGATAGAAAGATGGATGTAAAAAGGGGTGAAAATTAGAGGATAGTGCAGGATGAGTAACAAAGTGCCACAGAGGTATGGCGGAGTTTAGCGATAGTAAGAGAAGGAGTAGAATTAAGCATGTTGAGTATGGGCTGCAGTGCTCCCTTCAGTATCAGGAAGCTAGCATTAGACACCATAAGAAGGGTAATTAGAGGTGTCCTACAATTCCACTATTATAAGCTATTGAGGGTGTTGTTCAAAAGGTGTGAGGTCACCATATAGTAATATATCGGAATCAAAAGTGGGAAAGAAAGGGAGGAGCTTAAGAAGATAGAATAGTATGAATAAAAAGCAGCTGAAAGCGATCAGCGGAGTAACAGGAGAGTAAAGTTAGGGACAGAGGGGAAGAAAGACATCAGCAGCACCAAAGTACCAGAGCGCGAGGCGCAAAGGAGGGTGCAATACGAGAACAAAGCAGTAAGCAACATATCACCCAAAAAGCAGTTCAGGTATTATCTGGGATGATGGCTTTCGGAGTCAAACGGCCTTTCCTGTTGGATTTTGCCGAGCGACCGTGGGAGACCTCTTCCCATGGAGTTGGAGGATGAATCTGCGGAAGGTTAGCCAAATCTGTCGCCCAGTCCGGTATCTGTAGGTCAGGGAGTTCCAAGGCGTTGTAGACATTTGCGAGATCAGCAACAGTTCTGACTAGGAACCTTTTCCTACCATAGGAGTGCATTAGGCCAAAAGGAAATTTCCAGCTGTATTGTATGCCCTTGGCTCTAAGTGCTTCAGTTAAAGGTTTGAGAGTTCTCCATTTCTGTAAGGTCTGAGGCGAGAGATCTTGGAATATGCGAATTTTAGCTTCTTCATATTCGAGTTGAGTAGATGATCTGGTGGTTTGTAATATATCTTCTTTAACTGAGTAGTTTAATAGACGGCAGATTACATCTCTGGGGGGCTCAGACTCCTTGGGTTTCCTCCTAAGGGATCTGTGGACTCTTTCAATAATTATTTCTCCTGTATACGTGTCTCCCAGGGCGGTGCGGAAAATCTGTAGCACAGTAGCCTGTAGATCCGAATTGCCCACTCTCAGGGATACCTTGTTGTTTCTGCGTCCCTTTTTCTTGATCTTCCAGCGCATCAAAGGTAGCATTTAAGTAATTTTGGCAGGAGGTGACTGCTGTGCTAAAACTGCAGAAGGCTGCGTGTGCAGTTTCCAACTGTTCCACTCTAGCTCCAATATGTTTCACATCCTGTTTTATATCTTGTAAGTCCCTGGAGAGGGGATCTAATGCTTTTGCTAAGGCTTTATCCAGGGATTTTTGCAGAAAGGTTCTGGATATTGGTAGGGCATCTTGTTGGGATAGAGTGTCCATCTCACTGTCTGACTCAGCCCCCGTATCCATTTGTGTTAAGGGGAGGGTAGTTTTAGATGGAGTAGTTGTTTTATGGGCTGCGGCGCCCTGGTTAGACTTTTTCATATATTTATCCATCTCACCCCTAGAGTTTGCAGATTTGGGGTTGTTATTCCCAGTTTTGACCATTGTTTCTAAATATAGCTGAGAAAAGTTGGGCCTCTTTAGCCTCAAAATGAATGACATTGAAGTACTTTCTGAAATAGTAAGAGAGAAAATGCAAGTGGTTCCCAGATCACTTTCTCAGTAGATAATGAATGAGGAGAGTCTGGAACATAGACTTTGCTAATGCTGCTGGTGGGGTCGTGGCGAATCACCCCAGGAGGTAATGGCAGTTAGGACTAATGCTGGGCCTTAGTAAGATATCGCAGGTATCCCAGTAAGCAAAGTAGGCCGACAGTACTGTTAGCGGACTTAGCAGGGGTCAGGTTTGGTGAGAAAAGTCTGTGGGGTAGTCTGAGACCAACCTCAAAGATTCCACCGACCCCTCTCAGTAGCCGTTCTAACGCAGGCAGCTGGTTTTGTGCGTCGGAGCAGTCGCCTGCTCAAGATGGCGGCAGACTCGGTCAGACCTGCCGCACTGCTGTGACGGGTAGTGGCTGTGCCCCGGTAAGGGAGGTAGATGGTAAGTCCTCTGTTATGTAACCCAGAGCAGGGTCTTACCAGGTCTTGCAGCTCTTGTCCGGTTTGCAGGGGCCTGTCAGCCGCTGTACTCTGCGCCGTGGAGGGATGATGGCTTCTCAGGACGCGCAGGCCGCAACCTCGAGGAGGGTGTTCCTTCGGTCCTCAGCAGTTTGGAGGGCACTAGCTGGCAGGACTCGATGTGGGGAGGCTAGATCAGAGGCTATTGTGAGTTCAGCAGGTTCCAGGACCGCTGATGGCCAAGGATTATCCAGATGTTCAGAGAGCTCTCTGAAGTGCGTCTTTGGCTGATTTCCCCCCCCCCCCCCCCCCCCCCCCGTGAGAGGTCTACTTTCTAAAATGGGGTCACTTTTTTGAGGTTTCTTTTTTTTATTTCACCTCAGAGCCTCTGATGTTGTCAGCCAATGGTGTATAAATCACCAAACTAGGTGATGGTTCTTTCTCTGCTAAACCCTGCTGTGTGGCCATACAGCACTATACAACCACATATGGAGTGTCGCCGTATTCAGGAGAAAATGAGTAACAGATCTTGGGGTGATTTTATCCTGTTACCCCTTGTAAAAATGAAAAACCTGGGCCTAAACGGACATTTTCTTATAAGAAAATTCAATGAAATGCCCGTTGGAACAAGGTGACACTACACCCCTATAAAAATTACTTGTAGGGTATAGTTTCCGAAATGGGGTCTTTTTTGATGTTTCAAATGTAGGGGTACCTCAGCGTCTGTAGAAATGCAACATGGCACCTAAAAATTGTTCCAGGAAATCTGTGCTCCAAAAGCCATATTGTGCTCCTTACCTTCTGAGTCCTGCTGGCTGCCAGCACATTATTGGGCGTGTCTGTATTTAGGAGAAAATGAGTAACAAATTGTGGGGTGCATTTTCTCCTTTCACCCTTGTGAACATGAAAAATGTGGGTCTACATCATCATTTTCTTGCAAAATATGTCATTTTTCAACTCATCACTGCAGAGATGCTCCACAATGTCACTGCACATCTGTCCAGATTTCCATTTCTCCACCTGCTGTGACATGCCCGATCTGATTATGAACAAGGTCCTGTCAATAGGACCGAAACACTAGTGTCGGCCATTGCCATGTATGTTTTGGAGCACCTTTAATAAAGTCAAGAAACATGATTTTTTTTTTTTTAACTAGTGAGAGTTTTTCCTACCACAGAGCACTGACCAGCCTAAGCGGGGTGCCGACCAGTCATTCAATGTCACACTGTGCAGAACTGTACAGAACATCATGGTAGGCAAGCAGACAGGACTGTGGTATGATGGCAGCAGCTGCCACATGGTGCAGAACATAATGGTAGGTAGGCTGGCAGTGACATGATGTGGCATAGTCATCAAGGGCAAACCTACTCATTGGCCTCAGCTGGAGGAGTGTGAAAAGCTTTATGGGTCCATGCCTTATTCATTTTGACAAAAGTGATGTTTTGTACAAAGTCAAAGGGCAACTTTATTTGTCTGGGTGTCATAACACTGGCTGCTACTGCGACTTCTGCTGGTTGTGGAAGCGTAAAATGTGAGAAGTGGGTGACTCTACAGGGGTAGAGAGGAGCATAGTTATCCAGTAATCAGATTGCTTCATGTGAATAAAACACCTGTCCTGTATGTAAGTAAGCATACATACAGCTTGCCATTCTGGCCAGCGCGCCTGAGGAGCCAGTTCTTTATGGCTCTGCCCTCCATCAAGATGATTGGTCATTATGGTTGCCGTCTTTTCCAGTAGATGGGTGTTCGACTGGTTTTTGCCAGTTCTGAGCTGAAGGCACAGCTGGATATCTTCTGATTTCAAATGGAAGTATGATTTGTATCTGCTGACCTTTTCCTTTGGCTGAACATAAAGTCTATGGTCCTAAATATTGCCTGTTTGTGTGGTTCTTCAAAAAACTTATCAGCACATCTTGAAATACCAGTCTGCTTTGAAATCTTTGCCCAATAGAGACCTTGCTGATGCAGGATAACTACCTTTTGTCTTGTTGCTGTGTTCAGTCTTTCCATGGTGTATGACCTGTAACCTGAAATGGTCTCCCACAACCTCACCTTTGTAGAAGTGTATGGCTGTTCCTCACTCAATTTTAAGCCTTACACACTGTGCTAATTTTAAGCCTTCTATGCTGTGTCTGTTTTGATTAATAAGTGTCTTTTAACATTCACATGAAAATGAACATCATTATCACATGTTTGGTATAATTGGTTGATCATTCACCTGCCTATAATCCTACAAGAGTTCTTACTTTGTGCAAGTGTGCCTAGTAGAATGGATGCTGTTTGAAGGCAAAGAGTGGTCACACCAAATATTGATTTGATTTTGATTTGTGTTTTGTTCATAAGCTTTTGCCGAGTGCTAAAAATAAACTATTAAAGCTGTAATTTTTTAAAGCATTCTTGCTTTGCAGTATTTGTTGTACACTTCCCTAAAACCTTTACAAAGTACTGTAGTTGTGTAGGTACAGATTCAGTTAAAATTATAATTTATATATTTATAGCTCTGCTTTTTCTGATCAGTTGTACACAGGTGATTAAGAGCATTCCTTGTGTAAGTGTCTAAACAGAAGTAAATGTCAGTCACTAATAGCTGTTCGTGAGGTGGTTTAAGTTCAGAAAATGCAAAGATCGCAATGTATAAATTAAAAGTTTTACAGAATTTTCTAACACAAAACTATATATTAGGGCTCATGCACACGAACGTGTGCGGTCAGTGCCCATGCTGTGGACCGCAATTTGCGATCCATAATGCACGGGCACTGACAGTGGGGCCGCTGCATTCAGATTGCGGACCGATTCACTTGAATGGGGTCCGCGATCCACATCCCACGGTCTGCGCCGCCAAAAAATAGTGCATGCACTACTCAGTAGTGCTTCCATGGTGTCCCGATTCGTGCCTCTGTTCCGCATCTCTGGAATTATGGACCTATTCAAGTGAATGGATCCGTGATGCGGGGTGCACACGGCTGGTGCCCGTGTATTCTGGACCTGCAGTATGTGGGCCGCAATATGGCCACAGCCGGCCATGTGCATGAGCCCTTAATCTGTTCAGCTTTTCCTGCTATATAACCTGCTGCCTCTAAATTGCATTGCATCTTGTGATGACAAGTCCTCTTTAAAATGTTGTTTGTACTGTACAGTAAATCACATGAATTAAAAAATAAACACTGAAAGAAATGTTTTTTGACCACCTTGCCTCCCAAAAAAATGGAATAAAAAGCAATAAAAAGTCCCAAAATAGTCCCAATACAAACTACAGCTTGTAGCAAAATGGATTCTCCAAAAGCCAAACAGCGCTCTTTCCCTTCTGAGCCTTGCTAACTCATAAGCTTTCTAACATTCCAAAATAATGTTTAGAAAATGCTGTCAATGTAAAATGAACATATGCTAAATATGTAGAAGGTGGAGAAATTCAAATTATGAAAACAGCATATTTTTTTTTATTTATGGTAAATTTCAGATCGTTTTGCAAAACAGCTAACTTAATTAACTTCCAAAAAAACAGTCTCTGAACTGTATTCCAAAGTATTCCAAAGATATTGCTACATAAATTGACACATGTCCGATTTGAAAAATAGGATTGCAACCTTAAGTCCAAAACTGCATCCTAAAAGGGTTAAGAAGCAAGCATAAGTGAAAAGTTAAATCACGTCTCAGTTTCTTGATGCATTACATGTGCTTTGTATAATGGTATTACTTTGGACTATTATGTATTATTTTTAGGGTACATTACACTATTTACTGTCAATTCTAATTGTTTTTGTATATTTGAGATTTTTGTTATGTACAGAAAGCCAGCATTCTTAGGTATATATAGCTCCTAGATCGGACAAGCCTGGGCACTCAGCATATACACAAATATATATGCAAAAATATATCTTTGAATTTGATAATACATAGATGCATAAATTGGCAAAGACAAACACAGCCACATGGAGAGTGCACAACACACGCTGGGACATCAAATTATAGCATGGCAAGTAATGGAGAAGGTAGGATGGAAAAAAAAAAGTATAAATACAAAATCAAACCATGATAAAAAACCACCTAGATAAAAAAAAAACATGATTCACAACACATACACAATACAGACCCAGCTAGTGGCACCTCCAAGAGAGCCCACCTAGGCATGTCCCCGGAGCTATTCATTTTTGACACTTGCGTTCAATTTGTTTTCTACAACCATATTCCGGTTTTGTGTTTTATTACTCATTGGTATCTTCTTTAGGTATATGTTGTAGCTGCATTTTAACCCTTTCCTTGCCAAGGATGTATCTCATGTATTTGCAGGGTGGCCGAGGACATACTGTAACTCATACTTCCTTGCCACCGATGGCTGGATCTCAGGTTGTGTAACAGCTAGGCCTTAGGCCTCTTTCACACTAGCGTTAGCACGGATCCGGCACCTAAAGGGTGCCAACGGATCTGTGCTAACGCTGATACATGTGTGGAGCCGGAGCAGCGCTCCGGCCCCACACATGACACACATTGGAACAAGACACAGACATACATACATACATACATACATACATACGCACATACTCCAGGGACGCCGGCAGAACGTCTTCACGCGCCTCCTGCGCGCAGTGATGACGATTCCCCACAGCGCCCTCTGCTGGGCGCAGTGGGGAAACGTCATAGCTGCGCGCAGGAGGCGCGTGAAGACATGCTGCCGGCGTCCCTGGAGTATGTGAGTATGTATGTATGTATGTCTGTATGTCTGTATGTATGTATCTATGTATGTAGCCGGATCCGGAATGACCCTCCATTGCAAATTAATGGAGGACAGATCTGGATTACTGGTGTGTCCACACCAAACGGATCCGTCCCCATTGACTTGCATTGGGGGTCATTCCGGATCCGTCTTGGTGCGGGTGCCTGGACCGGAGAGCAAACCGCAGCATGCTGCGGTTTGTTCTCCGGTCTGAAGACGGAACGGAATGCTTTCAGGAGCATTCCATTGTCTTCAGTTCAGTTTTGTCCCCATTGACAATGAATGGGGACAAAACTGAAGCGTTTTTTTCCGGTATTGAGCCCCTATAACGGAACTCAATACCGGAATTTAAAAACCCTAGTGTGAAAGTAGCCTTATTTTAAAGCTGGCAAACAAGATCCAAACAAGATTAAGATTGTTGTGCTAGCCATGACAGATCACCAGTTTCAGTCCTTAGAAAGAGGTCTTATTGAAATCTGCATATACCTGCAGCTCTCAAGCACAACCTTATTTCTATGTGCCGTAACTCATAATTTATCACAGCTAGAGCCATGATCCTGTTCTTAGCTTCAAAACAAGACCTGCATTAAATCATTATCTGTTAAACTGCCTAAATTATTAAGGGTTGTGTTGAGTGAATCAAAGTATCCAAAGTGGACTTCGATTCAAATTTCAGGGAACATTTAGATTGCCGCGAAGCCAGATTTCCTTGTTCTTTGTGGTAACTAATTGATTTAGAGAGGCTAGGTAAAGAGCCTCATAACTCCATACCCCAGAACCTCAATGACCTGAGGGCCGCCCTTCAAGAAGAGTGGGATGCCAGTCCTCATCAGACAAGAAGTCGACTTGTGAACAGCATGAGACATCATTGTCAAGCTGTAATTGATGCTCAAGGCCACATGACAAGTTTTTGAGACATTGACATTTTTTGTGGGGGTATACCCACCACTATTGTTGGCTTTTGTTTCAATAGATTGTTTGAGATGAGGAAATCACCATTGCATGCTCCTACTTAAATGCCTTACTTTCATCATATACTATTACTTTAGTGTGAACATTTTACGTTTTCCACAAATTTCAACCGAAAGCCAAATATTCCTAACTTTTTGTGATTAGTGTATGTGGATGATGACCATATATTACATAGCCTCTGTTAAAATGTTTTTAGAAACACAAGCACTTGTTTATGCATATGCTTGTGGAATACCGTATATGAAATTAGCACACCTTACTAGATTACATATCATTGTTTTACATTGTATGGGTAAACTTGTTTGGATATTTTTTCTTAGGTGCATATGTTTGTTTTGATGCATTTTTTCTGGTTTGTCTCAGTCACATAAAAGTGGACATATTTGTCAACAGTCAGGCAAGTTAACTGCTATCATCAGGTCGTCTGCATTTAGGAAATACATAGATTTTTAAAGTGCGCTTTTCAAGAACTGTAATTCCTGTATTTTATAGGTTGTTAGCTTTTTAAACCATCTAGCTTAAAACTGGAGTTTTGGTCTGTCCAGTTCTGGTCCTTGTTATTTCATACACCCGTGATAGTGGTTGATGCACATGTGCAATATTAGGGAAATCCTGAAACCATGACCCTTTGAAAGTACTTGTACACTGATAAATATTAGAGGTATTAAATAGGTTTTCCTTTTAACTGATGACCTATGTTCTGGATAGGTTATCAGTATATGATCGATGGACATCCGACACCTAGGACCCCTGCCGATAAGCTATTTGAGAAGGCACTGGCACATCTTTGAGCACCTTGGCCCTCCTGCATCTTTTTGTAGCTGTGATAACAAGCGTAAGCAAGATAAAATGTACGGCGCTGTACTTGGTAAACTGCAAGTGTTTTCTCAAAACAGCTGATTGGTGTCCCTCCTGTGTGTCAGACCCCCACTGACAAGTACTGATGACCTATCTATAAGATA
The DNA here is from genome assembly GCA_900303285.1 of Rhinella marina. Taxonomy (NCBI): domain Eukaryota; kingdom Metazoa; phylum Chordata; class Amphibia; order Anura; family Bufonidae; genus Rhinella; species Rhinella marina. Next base: position 42,222 of record ONZH01022472.1, read on the forward strand.
GGCCATTGTTTAGAAAGAGATGTAAAACTCCTTTAAGGACTGATATTAAAATTTATGAGATACGGCATACTTAGTGCAAACAAATGTAAGTCGTGGTATTGCCAATAGTAACCAGATTGCTAGTTTTATTTTTCTAAGTCTTTTGGAAAATGAAAGTTGCAGTCTATTCGATTGTTATGGAACTTGTTCAATTTTTCTTTGTACTTATTAGATAACTCTTCTTTATCATTGTTTTAAAACTTGACACTGTTTGTACAGCTGATGTCGGGTCTTTAAAGATGGCGCTGGCTCAGGTTTTACACAGTAGATGCCTGGAGGCAAAGTCCATGATCAATGACACTGTAACTCACAGACTTTTAAACCCTCAGATGTTGTGGTCAATTGTGACCACAGCATCTGAGTGGTCTTGTCTTGGGAGTGCTGCGGTCTCGGGGTCCGAATGGCTCCTCTGCACCAAGATCAAGGGAGCAGTTTGGTTGCTATGGTATACCTCAGGCCTAATTCTAATCACTCCTTTTTCAATTTTAAAAATAAACAATGCAAAAAATATAGATGATTTGCATTGCCTATGCTCTCAAATATAAAATGTACATGTAGTTATCCTGTTCGGTGAACATTTTGTAGTTTTTTTTTTTTTGTCGTTTTACCTCCCAAAGAAAATGGAATAAAAAGCGATCAAAAAGCCATACACACTCAACATGGTATCAATAAAACTACAGATTGCCCCACAAACAATGAACCCTCAAACAACTCCGTAGGAAAAAAAATATTTAAAAAATTTATGGGGGTCTGAATATGGCGATGCAAAGAAAAAATATTTTTTCCAAGGTTTTTTTTTTTAGTATTAAAACATAAGAAAAACAAAAATGTGGTATTGCTGTAATCGTACTAGCCAGAAAATTAAGGCACCAGGTCAGTTTTAACGTATAGGGAACACGTAAAAACAAAACACAAAACTGTGATGGAAAATAATTGTCAGGAAGGGGTTAATTATTGCAGATAATAAACAGAATGAAGAGCTTCAGGGGAGAGAACCCCTCACTAGACATAGCACTACTTTTTGAATGTACATGGAGACCTCACCATTGTAGATTCCATTTAAAGCTCAACAACTAATTAACTGTAATATGTGTTTGTTCTAGGCTGTCACACTTCCTGCAATGATAAGGTAAATTATTTTACTGTAAGCATAGTCAATGCCATTCAAACATTACAAGGGGTTTAAAATATTTCTATTAATATGGAAAGTAGCTCAATTTTAAATCCATTCTGTAGTATGTATCACCAGGAGTACAGCTTTGTTACCGTTTCACTGTACAACTATAGCATTGAATGTCCCCCACACAAAGAAAGGAGAGTCGCATGCATTTAGATGTATGTCTTACCATACACTGTATGACACATTGTTGCTTTCAATGATATGTGAGAAACATAGTAAGGACTCCACTCCAGTATGTGTGATGTTGAATATTTTCCTATCATTGTCCATCTGGTCTGGCATGTCAGTATACTGTGCATAAACCATACACATGCTAGTTTGCTTTGCTTGACTGTCTGTCTGTCTCTATATAGGATTTGACAGATCGATTACCATATGCCTACCAAATGACTCACAGTGCTTAGTAAGGCATGTAAAAACATATGGACATGTACGTTCTTTGGCAAATGCAAATTATATTGCACGTGCAGTCCCCAGCCCAATGCTAAACCCATTGGTAAACCCAGCCGAATGCTCCCCAAGCCTTGATTCATGGAACCAACCTTTGGCAACATCACAGACCAATTAAATACAGACCATTCCAGTGGTTCTTTAGTTCATAGAATAACAAAAAAGTCTCAATAATAAATCTGGAGTGAAGCTCATTAACACAACTAACCACACCCACCTTTCCACCCTTGTTACAAAACTGGAGTGAGTGGTGTATAAATGCAAAAAGTCGCAAAATTGTGCGCAAGCGAGTGTAAAAAAGTTGCCAAATTTTGTGCAAATGCTTAGATTTTGTGCAAGCAAATTATGATAAATCAGGGCTATGAGTATACATGTGCAAACAACTGTAATAAATGTAATCTTTAGACCTCACGGAAAGCCAGAACCTTTGAAGAAACCTGCACTGCCAAGTCAGTCTTCAGCCACAAAGTCCAGCTATCCAAGGTAAGAATGATTCTGAAAGACATTCAGTAGGAAAGACCATCCAGCTTTAATTAAGCTTTGACATGGCCCAGATCTACTACTCCTAAAAATGTTATAAACATCAGACACCAGATTTATTTATGCCCTGCCCCTTCCAGTGAAGCATCACCCACTCTCAATAAAGCCCCACTTCTTGTCAAAAGGTGTACAAAGATGCACCAATTTGCACCACTTTTGTACACAGATTTTTTTGGTGAAGACATTAGTAAATCTGGGCCAGTGTTTTGACTCTTGTTTACATAGTATGGCACCATGTGATGTTCAAAGTGTATAGCAATGTGCAGGTCTATCCACTATTCTGAGTGTCGGTGGACACTGCTAACAGTCCTCTGTTCACTGCAAAGCAGTACATTTGTACGAATATTTGTTCCCTATCACAGCCTCATGTGAATATGCCCAATGATCAGTCTACTAATGGGTGTTTGCTTCTTGATTGGATCTCTTATGTGATTAGGGCTCTTCCCTGAATAATCCCAGGTTTGACAATCTCTTTTGGTATAGCAATCCAACTATTTGTTTAATTACCTTGATAACCTTTCTCTGCACCTTCTGTTAAGAAATGTCCTTCTTATAAACTGGGCATAAAAACTATGCACAATTTTCGACATGTGGTCTGGCCAATGATTTATGAAAAGGCAAAACTATATGCTTGTGCATCTACTATATGCCTCTTGTTATGCATCTCATAATTTTATTTGCCTTGTTAGCGGTTGTCAGGCACTGGTTACTAAGGTGAATTTTACTGTCCACAATTGTCCTCAAGTTCCTTTCAGTGGCAGTTTTACTCCCAGTGCTTTTACTATTTAGTACATAATAGTAAAATTATTTTATTGTCCCAAAATGCCTCTTATTACACTTATCAATATTAACCTCTTAAGGATTGATCCAGTTTTGGTATTAAAGTGGTTTTCCAGGCTCCAGATATTGATGAACTATCCTTAGGTAAGAGAGAGTCTGACACCATGCACCCACTCTGATCAGCTGTTCCCTGCAGCCTTCAGTACAGGAGCTAGTGCTTTGTATGGAACAGGAAGCACAGTTCAAAGTGTAGTGGCTGTGCTGAGTTAGGGCAGTTCAGCTGCCATTGAAGTGATTGGGAGCTAAGGTGCATAACCTGACAGCCACTTCACTTTGAATGGAGCTGTGCTTTCTGTTGAATTAAAGTGCTAGTTCCAACACCGGAGGATGCAGGGAGCAGCTCAGGAGGTCATCAATATCAGGAGCCTGGAAACCCCCTTTAAAGGACAAAGCACCATTTTCAAATCTGGTATGTCATTTTATGTGGTAATTACTTTGGAATGCTTTTACTTATCTTCGCAATTCTGAGATTGTTTATGTTGACACAGAGTAGTTTGTTTGTGTTGATCACCATTTTTTGTTTTTATTAATAAAATATTTTAAGGGATCAATTGAGTTCTGAAATAACTGAGAAGCCTAAATATTAGAAAACCCTACATAAAATACGCCCTTGTTTAACTGCATCCTCAATATATTTAAAATTGTATCTAGGAAGTTTGTTAACCCAAATAAAATTACAAACACTGTTGGCTACAGTCCCTATATACAGTCCCTATATACAGGGTGAACAACAACATAGCACATTGCTCAGTGTTACAAGATTGGATTACCGTATGGCCATCTTTCAGTCTAATCTTCGATCTGGAGATCAATGTGACTGCTGCATCCCTGCTGTGTGCTTGCACTCCTCCTTGTAGTTGGTGCATACACCAATAGACAATGTTCTTCAGCTCGTTGGAGCCACCCCGGCTGGTGGCAAACTCCAAAATAAAAATTAAACTGATTGCCTACTATCTAGTTCCAAAATAAAAATCTACAATGTTTATTTTAGGACAGGGTCAGATATCATAGTTAGAGATGAGCGATGAATTAGATTCAGTCACCGTCAAATATTTCCAAAAAATTTGCTTCAATTCGAATTAATTTGTCACAAAGCAAGTTAAATCAGGTTTATCCCGGCTTGCAGTTAAACTTTAGGGAGAATGTATCCTGGTGTACATCACTGTGCAGTATAGCAACATGCATAATGGATAGTGCTTTCTGGTAGCGAAACAGTTATTGTGCATCTGAATGACAGGCAAGTTACATATATGGATGCGCGCACCACCAACATTCCTAGCTAAAAAAAAAAGCTGCGTGCCCCTGCAGGTGTCCCAATGACTTTTTAGTGCAACAAAATAAGGACATGGAGGCAGCACCAATAAAGTAGAGGAGAAAAAAAAATGTTCTTTTAATCCGTGTTATAGCAGTGCAAACACATGCCTTTGAATCCCTTCTGTTAGATATAGAATGACCGTGCATCACTATTAGGCTTAGTTCACACTTCACTTATTTGGTCAGTTATTGTCAGCCCAAAGCAGGTGCAGGTCAGATCCATAGAACAGGTGCAGATCTATTCATGAACCACATTTACCCAGTGGGCTGTAAAGGACACTCCACACTTACAGCTCCACACTTCAGTGTTGGCATAAACTGTACCAGACACTGACAGGCTCAAGGACTGACCCACCTCCTGCTCAATGTAGGTGTGCAGGGCTGGTACAGCTTTTTTTTAGAGATGTAATGATGACAGAGATGTTTTAGAGCGAGTCAACCATTCCAGTACAGCTGGATTGTTGGTCCGAACACAACCACTGGATGACAGTGGCAGCTTTGGCCTGTTGCTGTGTCTACTGCTACCACCACTCCTTCTGCCTCTACTTGAGCCAGCTACAGCAACATTTTTGCCACTGCCACTTCCTTTTGAGGGCCCAGACTGTTGGCCATAGTGTACAGTAGCTAAATCAGTAATGTAACAGATGAAGTATGAGTCTGATACTCAGTAAGTCTAAGTATAACTGAATGCCACAGCAGATGAACTAGGTACACACACCTATATATTGGACCCGCTGTTGAGACTAAATCTGATGCACTGTCAGTCTATGTATAACATATAACAGATTAAGTGTAAATGGCACAGAAGATGAACTATATAAACATGCCTGTATATTGCACCACCTGTTGACAATGAGCCTGATGCACAGTACATCTATTTATAACAGAAAATATTAATTATTAAAGGCACAGCAGTTGAACTAGGTACAGTACACACCGGCTGTTGAGACTACTCTATGTATAACAGAACAGATTAAGAATGAATGCCACAGTTGTGGAACAGAATGCACAAGGCGATTACACAGAGCCTGCACTTTCCATGCAGTGTCCCTATGCTCTCCCTACAGTGTCTCAAGTTTTCCTGAAATTAGGATCGAATTCAATTTGGTTTACTTCGATTCGCTCAACACAAATCAGACCAATCAAAAATATAACACCACACATGAAATATAAATATATTCTTTATTATATCTTGAAAAACAATAAAATAAAATCATTACATAAAATGCAGTATGGACTCACAGTATGTAAAGCCCTCCTACCATTACTACAAGTACAGCCTCTCACCACATAACCCCTATAATGACATAATGCAATGATAAACAGCCATGATTGCAAGTGCTCCTAATACATTTTATATAGATAATAGTAAAATAATTCTGCACCACTAAACAAACATCAAATCACCTCCTGGTTATAGCCCAAGTTGGCAATAAATGATGTGAATAGCACAGTAATTGGAGCAAGACAAAAGTGCTGTGGGACCATTCAATCATGTGACATGCAAAAATACATAAACTGGCATGCTAAACACGCACATATAATGTATAGCACATGAAATCACTATTAAAACAACAAACTTATGTTGAAGTACAGACCCAAAGTAGGGGGGAGCACCGCAACCCCAACATACGTTTCACCCAGCTTCTTCCTTGTGGTGTATTTTTTTTTTCCCCCATTTAAATTTTATTGAAGTTTTTATCAATACAAATCAGGCATAAAGAAATGGCAAATGTATAGCATGTACAACAGCATACTACAGCAATCTACTTGCCAGCATGTACAGAATATTTTATACAATGTCATAAAGTAAATAACAAACAGAAAAAATTTAGACAACAATAAAAAAAAATCATGAACAGTACCAAATGTCTCTCTGTGTTCTTTAATCAAGCAAATGCATTCGTGTGTCCCAAGGATGCCAACATCTATTAAACTTATCTACTGTATTTGGCTATAAAGCGACAGAGTATTCTAAAGACCTAATCTCCTTCAAGCGACCAATAACGTCACGGGTCGTAGGGGGAGAAGGCTTTTTCCAAAATAAGTCAATTAAGCACTTAGCAGCAGTAAGGATATGGAGAAGCAGCCTGGCACTATGTCCCCTCACTGTGGATGGGACAACATTTAACAGAAAAAAGGACGGATCCAGGGGAAGGGATACTTCCAAGAGAACCCGTACAATATGTCTAATCTGCGACCAAAATGGGGATATAGCCTGGCAGGACCAAAATATGTGAAACAATGAGGCCTGGCCATGGGAGCATCTCCAACAGAGGTCTGGCACCTCCGGATTCATTGCATGCAGAACAACCGGGGTATGGTACCAAAACAACATAATTTTTAGTTGGTTTTCTTTATATCCCACTGAGGAAGAGCTAAGATCGGCTCTTCTCCATATGGTTCTCCAGGTCTCTGGGGAGATCTCCCTTTGCAACCATTCCTCCCATTTCAACATGTAGTGAGGTTTAACCCCTTCCCGACCGGCGCCGTACATGTACGGCGCTCGGGCGGTGTGGGGACATGGCCGGCAAGTCTCTGCTTTTTCTAACAGCAGAGACTTGCGGCTACTTACCGCCATCGGCGGCGTCTTCCGATGGGCCTCTCATTTCTTGTGGGCCCCTCTGAAGGCTTCCAGTGGCGTCTGTACCTGGAAGTGGTTCGCTTCAGGGTGATGTACAGACGACCCGATTGGCCAATCGGGCCGTCTGTACACACTATGAAAGCTGTAATCCTCGCTGGGAGGGATTGCAGCTTTCAAAGTGCAATTCTTATTCTGGCCACTACATGGCAGGTCAGGATAAGAAGTGAGCAATCATGAGTTTTAATTCAAGATTAAAAATCTGAGATTGCTCATAGTGAAAAAATTAAAAGTACAATATATTAGCTCATATTTGAGCTTTCAAATAATAAAAAAAAATTAAAAAAAGTTAAAAAAATAAAATAATATAAAAGTTTAAATCACCCCCCTTTCCGTATAATTAAAAAATAAATACCTAAATAACAATAAATATAGACATCATGGGTATCACCGTGACCGAAAACGCCCATACTTTTAAAATAAAAATAAAAAATTCCAACACAGTGAATTGTGTGGCGGAAAAAAGCGTCAAAATGGCGATTCGCCGTTTTTTGTCACTTTTTTTTTCTAAAAAAATTAAATAAAAAGCGATCAAAAAGTCATACACACCCCAGAATGGTATCAATAAAAACTTCAGATCGCCCCGCAAAAAATGAGCCCCCATACAGCTCCGTACACATAAATGCCAAAAAGTTATCGGGGTCAAGATATGACGACCAAAAAAAAAAAACAAAAACAACCAACTTTATCATTTTTTTATCACTATCAAAACTATACATGTTAGGTACCGCTGGATTCGTACTGACCTGTAAAATGAAAGTAACTGGTCAGTTTTAATGAACAGCGAACGCCGTAAATAAAAAACCCGGAAAACTGTAGCGGAATTTTTGCAATTTCACACGATTTGGAATTTTTTTCCCGCTTCCCACTACACCATATCCAATAATAAATGGTGGCGTTTGAAAGTACAACTTGTCCCGCAAAAACCAAGCCCTCATACAACTATGTGAGCAGAAAAATAAAAAAAGTTATGGCTGTATGAAGGCAAGGAGCAAAAAACGAAAACGCAAAACCGAAAAAACCTCCGGGGGTGAAAGGGTTATATCCCACTGGATACTCGAAGGACATCAATATCTGATATATATCAGAAATCAAGCCCTTGGAGGAGGGACTCTGCGTGCAGAGCCGTTAAAATGGGGAAAGGGTGGGAACCCTCTGGGACCCCAACACCTCCTTACAGTAGTGGAGTATCCTCAGATATTGAAACCTTAGATCCCTAGATATAGAGAATTTAGTCTGTATATCATCAAAGGATAGGACTGCGTCTGAGAATTGATCCTTTAGATCAAGGAGGCGATATAAACCAGCCCCAGACCAAGGCCTCACCATATCAGCGTCCGAGCTACCAGGAAGCTGTGGAGTATAGAGGAACAGGGTAAGAGGGGATCGGAGTGTAGCCAAGTTATACTTTACCCTTGCACCTAAGCAAACCTCTTTAGTAAACCTCATAGGCCCAAGAAGACTAGAGGGAGGAGTGTTAGTTAGCGGGCCCCAAATCAAGGTCCCCAAATGAGTAGGTGCCAGCCACAGTCTCTCAATCTCAGTCCACCGACTATAGGAGTGAAAAGTCGACCAGGACATAATCTGCCGTAAGTGGGTGGCTAGATAATAGCAAGCTAAATTTGAAAGGGCCAAGCCTCCACTCATGACCGGGGCCATCAATATCTTAGATGAGATCCAATGTCGTTTATAATTCCAGACAAATCAGAAGAAGCTTGCCTGAATAGAATGGAGGACTGCAGCCGGCACCTTCACCAGGAGAGTCTCGAACAGATATAAAAACTTGGGGAGTATTGACATCTTAATAGCTGCGATTCAGCCTAGAAGTGAAAGTGGTAGCGATTTCCACTTTGCTACTAGGGAGTGAACTTCAGCTATTAATGAGGGAAAATTGGCCTTGTACAGAGTAGAGTATTGCGGGATAAGGGAAATTCCCAGGTATTTTATTGAGTGGGTTTGCCATGTGTAATGAAATTGTCCCTGCAGCAAGAGAAGTCTGTCTGGTTTAATATTTATAGACAAGGCCTCTGTTTTTGAGGTATTTAATTTATAGCCCGACAATCCACTATACCTATCCAACACCGCGTGGAGATTAGGGAGAGAAATAAAGGGGTTTGTCAAGTTAAGTAGCACATCATCAGCAAAAAGGGAAACGGAAAAGGATTTATCCCTGACCATAATTCCTTGAATATCTGGGGTATTCCGTATGAGTGCTGCAAGGGGCTCTATACTTAGCACATAAAGAGGAGATAGAGGGCACCCCTGGCGAGTGCCATTATGTATTGGGAGCGAAGAAGAGTGAGCGTGGGACAGTCGAACCACCGTGGAGGGGGAGGAGTAGAGGCCTCGCAGGGCGGTCACAAACGGCCCCTTGAAACCGAAATGATGCAAAGTACGAAACATAAAATCCCAGTTTAGCCGGTCAAAAGCTTTCTCCGCATCAAGACTAAGCAATAAGGCCTCCACTCCTCCCCTATTCGCTACCTCAACCAGGTTGACAGCCCTTCTTGTGTTGTCCCCTGCCTGGCGAAATCTGACAAAACCAACCTGGTCTTTGTGTATTATATGATGCAGCCAGTTATTAAGTCTATTTGCTAATAACTTGGTGAAGATCTTTAGATCAGAGTTCAGAAGGCTGATGGGTCTATAACTCACGCAGTCTGAGGGGTCCTTCCCAGGTTTGGGGATGACTGTAATGTAGGAATTGAGCATGGTATCAGGAACCTTCTCACCCTGCAAAAACCCATTAAACAGCCCCACCATATGAGGAATCAGCACATCCCCGAATGTCTTGAAATAAGCATAGGAAAGCCCATCTGGACCGGGGGCCTTCCCTGTGGGCAACTCATAAATAGTGTCACTGATCTCTTCAGTAGTAATAGGTTGATTCAAATGGGCCAATGCAGTCGGGGAGAGGGTAGGGAGGTGACAGTCCGAGAGAAACTCATCCATAAGTGCATTACGAGCCCTCTCTTCCTTGGGTAATGGGGAAGAGAGGGAATATAAAGTGGAATAATATTTATGAAATAATGCAGCAATAGATGTTGGATGATATTGTAACGTACCTTTGTGGTCCTTAATCGCATGAGGTGTAGAAGCAGCTACCCTATCCTTAAGCTGGTGAGCAAGTAGCGTATGGGGCTTATTACCGTACGTGAAATAACGTTGTCTAGTGTATCGGATCATCTGTTCAGTGGAGGATGAGGCCACAGATTTGAGACGGGCTCGCAATTCCACTACTTGCCTCAGAAGGTGTCTAGAAGGGTTTCAGCTCAGTTAATGTTCCGCGCTATGGAGAGCTTATAAACATTCCTGGTATTGCGCCTCTCTATCTTTTTTCAGACGAGAGGGAAATACATACGCCTCGTATGACCGCCTTGTGAGCCTCCCACAATATGCCGCGAGAAGAGACGCTGTCGCTATTCTCAGCGAAATACTGGGACAGAGAAGAACGCAATCCGTCTCTAGTGAGTGGATTAGTCAGCAGGGTGTCGTTGAGTCTCCAGTGGGGGTGCCGCAGCGGTGCAGGGGAAAAGCTAAGTTCCAGGTGGATGGGGGCACGGTCCGACCAGGTTATCGGGCCTATTGAAGCCGACACCAGGGATCTAAGGGTCATAATATTGCCCAAGAAATAGTCTATTCTCCAGTGTGTAAGGTGGGGGGGTTGAGTAGAAGGTAAATTGGCGAGAGGTCGGATTATCGACCCTCCATAAGTCATAAAAGGAATGCATACGAACAAGCTTTCTAAAGCCCCTAGAGAGGCGTTGACATTGGGAATTAGGGGCTGCTGGGGGTGTCGTCAGTCTGTCAGTATTTTCAGAGAGTGGGACATTAAAATCTCCTCCAATTAATTGTAGCATCCCACGTACAGACGCCAACCTGGTAAATAAAGTGGACAAGAAGGCAACCTGACCAGAATTGGGAGCATAAAGGGTACATAACTGAAGTTGCCGTCCATATAGAGCCCCCTGCAGCACCAGATACCTCCCCTGAGGGTCAGCATGTACCGTATTAACCTGAAGAGGGCAGGATCTTGATATAAGGATGGCCACTCCCGCAGATTTAGACGTGGAGGGTGCCATATATACTCGCGGAAACCAATGTTTGGCGAAATTAAAGGAGCCCTCATTTGTGAGATGAGTCTCCTGTACCAAGACAATATCAGCCCCCGATTTGCGAAATTCCCTCAGAGCTATGCGTCTTTTGAAATTAAAATTAAGGCCCTTAACATTCAATGACATAATCTTAGCCATTATACAGGGAGTGAGTGTCACCAGCTAATGTCTCCACCCCAAAGGGAGGGGTGCACGGGGAATTCTGTATCGGGTGCCAGGCTGCCCCCCCATCGTCACACAGCCCTAAAGGGTGTGGAGCCACCAATGAGGGCTTCATGGGACACAGAGATAAAGAAGTACATGGGAGCATAGAGACTCGAAACATATCAACATCTGAACAGTATATAGAAAACAATGGTGACTTGAAGGGGTACAACAAAGTCCCAGCCTTCATGTCTATGGAGTTCAATAGAAATTTGAATTTTATAAGTATACGCAAAGCAGCTACCAAACCATAGCTGAATCTCTGACGTAAAGGACTCCTACAGGGGGTTTGTGGAGGAGGTAAAAGTACTGAGGTAAAGTGACCTAAAAGTCTCACCCCAGAACTCCATATATATGAAGGAGAACAATCACCCAAAACAGGGTTAATCAACATTTGAGAAAAAGGGCAGAAAGATATTGAAAAGGAAGGGAGGGAGGCAGAAACGAGAGATTAGAGAAAGAGATCTGAAGGAAAGTGACAGAGCATCTGTCATGGCATATAGTTACTAATTCCGCTAAGCGGGAGTCCCCTCCCTTGGATCCACAGATGGCGGGCGGTTCTGCTTCTTTCTTGATCCGACCGTAGTCCAAGTGGCTGGAATCGGAGGCAGAGCGGAGGGCAGGTCCCAAGAGGGCAATTGCGGCGGAGGAATATCCAGTCGGGCACAGAATTCAGCGAGGTCTTTTGGAGTCTTGAGCATAGCTGTAGATCCATTCTTGCGCGCTGAGAGGCTAAACGGAAATCCCCAACGATAAGGGATCGCATTTTTACGCAGTAAGTACAGAAGTGGTCGCAGAGCCCTGCGTTTTTGCAGCGTACTCCAGGAAAGATCCTGGAACAGAGACACCTTGGCTACACGGCTTGTAGTCGATCTGCTGGCGAGTCCGAGCTTTAGACATAATTTCTTCTTTGAGGCCAAAGTCATTGACAAAGCAAATAATGTCCCGTGGAGGTCCCGGCAGTGACTTTGATCTGAGGGCCCGGTGGGCTCGGTCCATCAAGATAGGGTGCTGCAGCGAGCGGTCTAGAATGGTGTTAAAAATAGAGTGAAGGATGGAGCGGATATCTTCGTCCCCTTGAGCTTCAGGGACCCCCCGAACTCTAATGTTGTGGCGCCTACCACGATTATCCAAATCCTCAACATGACTCTGCAGTTCACGGATCTGATGGAAATGAGAGGTCGTATGTTTCTGGAGGGAACAGACCACCGTCCGAGAAGCATTATGGTCTTCCTCAAGCTGGTGAACACGTTGGCCCATATTCTGAACATCTTGGCAAATCGCTAAAAGTTCCTCTTTAAAGGCATCTATAACTTCTGTGAGCAAGGCTTTAAATTCTTGTTTAGTGGGAAGTTGCTGTATACAGGACCACCAGTCTGAGGGAGGTCCAGTAGGAACATGAGACCCTCCTGAATCTGAAGATGAGGACAACCCTCGCCTGGAGGGAGAGCGAGATTGCAATAGTTGAGGTACCCCTTCTGCAGGCGAAGTAGCTTTGCCATCTGTGAGGTCCTGGGGGTTGAGGGAAGACCCAGGTTCAATTGCTTCCGGGGGGAGGGGAGGGAGACGCCTGTTGGGGGGTGCAGGCAGGCAGGCATCCTGTACCCGCAGGGCCCCAGATCTGGCGATAGCTGATGAGTACGTTTCCCCAGGGTGGGTAGGCGTCCAGGGTGATGTGGACGATCTAGGCTGCTGTGGGCGATGGCTACCCAGCATGGAAGGGGTTAATGCAGGGATATCTGCACCTTCCCATATGTCCTGGTAGCGGTCGATGTGTAGATGAGCTCCTGCCGCCGTTTCTGCCCCCACCGCCCCCCACTCACATTGAGATCTGTCCTCCCTGGTTCTGGGTGCTGGTAGGAGGGTGAAAATTCAGGGTAAGAGCCCTCCTGGGTTGAAGACCACGGCCTATGTGCTCCGCTCGGCAGCGCTTGGCAGAGAGGGGGAGGAGCGTCTTCCTGCTCCTGTGGTGCGCACGAATCCGCCATCACTGAGGGAGCCAGAGAGGGTCTGACCAGGAATGCCTCCAGGGTCTGCAGCTGGGATGATCCTTGGACATCAGGTGAGGTTTTGGGGGGCTTCACAACCTTTCTTCTGCCCATGACAGCGGTGGGTGTTTGCCTATGAAGCAAATTGGAGCCTGGGGTTGTCGGCGCGCTACACACACGCGACTGCTCTCCTCGGCATCCGGCCACGCCCCCCCCCTTGTAGTGTATTTAATACTGATATCTACCCTCCCTATATAGCCCTTTCAAATAAAAATCACCTGTTGTTAAGGGGAGAAGAGGAGAGAAACACTTTAGGTGATTTGAATAAGTATTTGTCACAGTTCAATCAAAATAGCGTCAAGTCTCGCGATAGTACACTAATCTCGCAATAACACACGAACCACAGCCCAAACGAACACCATAGCCACAGAAAATCCATACCCAAGAATGGCTAAGCCTGTAGCTCATCGGATAGGCTTTTGGCTCTCAGACTTTAGGTTTTGGGTTTAAGACTAGAGATGAGCGAGCACTAAAATGCTCGGGTGCTCGTTATTCGAGTCAAACTTTTCCCGATGCTCGGGTGCTCGTTTCGAATAACGAACCCCATTGAAGTCAATGGGAGACTCGAGCATTTTTTCAGGGGACCAAGGCTCTGCCTAGGGAAGGCTGGGTGAAAACCTGGAAACCTCAGAAAATGATGGAAACACCACGGAAATGGACAGGAAACAGCAGGGGCAGCATGCATGGATGCCTCTTAGGCTGCCTAATCCCACCATTACCCCAAATTCTCCAAGTGGGGCATATGTTGTATCGATTCTTCTCAGTTTAATACCGTATACGTCCCGTATCTTGGGACCCTATATTTCATGGATTTTTCGACTACGGAAAAGGAAAAAGAGCTTGCTCTGGCCAGGGGAGTGTCTGTCCTACTGCAGCTATGGAGACGTGTCCATGCTCTGCCTATCACAGGTCAGGAGGCAATTAAAAAAAGAACCAAAAAAAACATCAGTACAATATCTAATACGTCCCCTATCCGGGTAAATTGTTTGGAGAGAGGGCCTGTAGGTAGTGGGCAGGCTGAGGGGAAGAAGGTTGAGCTGGAAGAGCCAGAGGAGTGCCCACTGGGCTAGCGTGTGTGGTGGTGACAACACCCGGATGGATTTGGAAAAACTGTAGCATTAACTGGTACGGTATAGATTCTTCTCAGTTTAATACCGTATACGTCACCTAAAGGACCTTATATTTCATGGATTTTTCGACCACGGAAAAGGAAAAAGAGCTTGCTCTGGCCAGGGGAGTGTCTTTCCTACTGCAGCTATGGAGACGTGTCCATGCTCTGCCTATCACAGGTCAGGAGGCAATTAAAAGAAGAACCAAAAAAAACATCAGTACAATATCTAATACGTCCCCTATCCGGGTAAATTGTTTGGAGAGAGGGCCTGTAGGTGGGGGGCAGGCTGGGGGGAAGGAGATTGAGCTGGAAGAGCCAGAGGAGTGCCCCCTGGGCTAGCGTGTGTGGTGGTGACAACAGCCGGATGGATTTGGAAAAATTCTAGCATCAACTGGTACGGTATGTATTCTTCTGAGATTAATACTGTATACGGCACCTATCCGGAAAAATTGTTTGGAGAGAGAAAGAGAGGAAAAAGACGTGCAGTATGGAGCAATTACACGGAAACTATTAGATTAGGCAGACGTGGTCTGCTTAATTGCAACCCAGACAAATGAGAGAAAGAGAGGAAAATGACGTATTTTTAAAAGTGACATTCAGTATAGATCAAGTGTGGTATGTGTTCTATGTATACTACTCAGTTTAATACCGTATATGGCAGCTATACTGAAAAATAGTTTGGAGAGAGAGAAAGATAGGACAAAGACGTAAAGGCTGGGGGGAAGGAGGTTGAGCTGGAAGAGCCAGAGGAGTGCCCCCTGGGCTAGCGTGTGTGGTGGTGATAACAGCCGGATGTAGTTAGATTGACGACGCAGGACCCCAACTTAAAAATTTAGCATCAACCGGTACAATTGTCAATTATGAGCTCGATCAAGTGTGGCATGACTTTTTAGATGGAGATTGCATGTGGTCACGTACTCCCTGGAACCCCATAGTCACCCCTTCTCTGATGTGCTAACCCAGAACATTCTCTGCCCCAATTCGCAAGACCTTTTGCAGTCTCCGTGTGCTGACAGTGGGGATTTACCAGTGTTGACTGAGGAGGTGGTGGACAATGGCGAGACACAGGTGTCGGGGGGTGAGGTAGTTGTATGGGAAGCAAGTTACAGTGGGGACTCCTTGGGGGGACTTTCTCATGATGGGACAGATACAACTTGGGTGGATCAGGCACAGGAACAGATCAATTTTTTTTTTGTGTTTATTTAACTTTTATTTAGCACAAATAATAACAGAGATATTTATTCGTTATCTTCGCTGCGCAGTCTGGCGTTGGGGTTCGTCACTTTGATGGCGAGCTGTGCCGCTCTCTCCACAATGGTCTTTAGGTTCTTAGATGGAGACGTTGTGGGAGATTTCTGCACAGAAGGACTTGTTGCTCATCAACAGAACCTCGAGCTGACATTGTGGACCAGGAATTTGCGGAACCCTGTGGGCAGCATGTGTTTGGTCTTCTTGATGCTACCGTATCCAATGTTGGGCAATATAGATACGCAGGTAATATTATTTTTCACACCTATCCCAAAAATAAAATTTACGCAGTTTGCGCAAATAAAACTGGAAACTGGAACTGGAGAGAGGGCCTGTAGGTGGACCTCCAGAAAAATTGTTTGGAGAGAGGGCCTGTAGGTGGACCTCCAGAAAAATTGTTTGGAGAGAGGGCCTGTAGGTAGACCTCCGGAAAAATTGTTTGGAGAGAGGGCCTGTAGGTGGACCTCCAGAAAAATTGTTTGGAGAGAGGGCCTGTAGGTGGACCTCTGGAAAAATTGTTTGAAGAGAGGGCCTGTAGGGGGCCCTCCTGAAAAATTGTGGTAAAAGAGTGCCAGTTGGACCTCTGAAAAATGGCATTTTTTGGTCAGCGTTAGGCAAAGACGATATGGAGGAGGAGGAGGAGGAGGAGGAGTAGAGAAGAGGAATCGGATACATAAGTAATGTTAATCTTTAGCTGCTTTCCCCCAGAGGAGATTTGAATTCCGGTGAAATCCAGGCTTTGTTCATTTTAATAAGCGTCAGCCTGTCAGCGCTGTCAGTTGACAGGCGTGTACGCTTATCGGTGATGACGCCACCAGCTGCACTGAATACTCGCTCTGACAGCACGCTAGCGGCAGGGCAGGCCAGCACCTCCAAGGCGTACAGCGCCAGTTCAGGCCACGTGTCCAGCTTTGAAACCCAGTAGTTGTATGGAGCAGAGTGATCGCTACGGACGTTGGTATGGTCAGCTAGGTACTCCCTCACCATCTTTCTGTACAGCTCCCCCTACTCTGCCTAGACTGGGGACAGGTGACAGTGTCTTGCTGGGGTGACATAAAACTGGCAAAGGCCTTGGAGAGCGTTCCCCTGCCAGTGCTGGACAAGCTGCCTGCTCGCCTCCTCTCCCCCGCTACTTGGCCCACAGAACCATGCCCTCTGCCGCTAGCGGCGTCAGATGGGAAGAATTGTTTCAGTTTGTGCACCAGGGCCTGTTGATATCTATTCACTCTCATACTCCTTTCCTCTGCAGGGATGAGAATGGAAAGGTTCTGCTTGTACCGTGGGTCCCGGAGAGTGAACACCCAGTAATCGGTGTTTTGAAAAAATTCTTCTAACGCAAGG
>ONZH01022473.1:0-98779 GCA_900303285.1 Rhinella marina
GGCATCAGTCAACATTGCCCACATGTCTGCTTTATGTTAGCATAATTTTGTAAATGTCATTTTATTTTTTAGGACGTTAGAAGGCTTAGAAGTTTAGAAGCTATTTTTCAAAATTTTCAACAAAATTTCCAAAACCATTTTTAAGCACCAATTCAGTTATAAAGTGATTTTGAGGGGCTTATTTAATAGAAACCACCAATAAATGACCCCATTTTAGAAACTACACCCGCAAGATATTCAAACTGATGTTACAAACTTTGTTAAACCCTGGAGGTGTTCCTCAAGAATTAAAGGAAAATGGAGGTGAAATTTCAAATTTCACTTTTTTGGTAGATTTTTTTTTTTATGTTAATCTTTTTTTTTCTTTCAACACAGCAAGGGTTAACAGCAAAATAAAACTCAATATACATTACTCTGATTCTGCAGTTTACAGAAATACCCCATATGTGGCAGTAAACTGCTCTATGGGCACATAGCAGTGGTCAGAAGGAAAGGAGCGCCATAGTATTTTGGAGGCAGATTTTGCTAAAATGGTTTAGGCACCATTTTTGTATTTGAAAAACCCAGACGTATCCCTACAGTGGAAACCCTTCAAAAAGTGACCCCATTTTGGAAACTACACCCTTCAAAGAATATAGGGGGGTACTGAGCACCTTGACCTCCTAGGCGTTTTACGGAATTTGGAACACTTGGCTGTGAAAATGAAAAAGTTTCATTTCTTCCAATAAAATGTTGCTTTAGCCCCAAATTTTTCATTTTCACAGGAGAAAATGGGGGTAATGTGGGAAAAAGCATAATTTGTTACCCATTTTTCTTCTGAATACAGCAACACCCCATATGTGGTGATAAACTGCTGTGGGGGCACATGGCACGATTCAGAACGGAAGGAGCGCCATATAGCTTTTGCAGCACAGATTTTGATGGATTGGTTTACAGGTGCCATTGGTTTTTATTTAAGTGATTGCCGTATGTGGGGGCTCATTTGTTTCGGATGAGATGACTGTTTGGTTGGGTACCATTTTGGGGACATAAGACTTTTTAATTGCTTGGTATTATCCTTTTTGGGAGGCAAGGTGAAAAAATGGTTTTGGCATCGTTTTTGTGTTGCTATTTTTCTGAGAGCCCTATTTTTTTAAAAATTTTTGGGGCGATCGTCTTAGGTAGGGTTCTTCTTTACGGGATAAGATTACTGTTTGATACCATTTTGGGTACATAAGACTTTTTGATCACTTTTTGTAAGGCAAGGTGACCATAAAATGGTTTTTCGACACTTTGTTTTATTTTTTTATTTTATTTTTTTTAACGGAGTTCAACTGACTGGGTGGATCATGTGATATTTTTATACAGTACAGCCGGTCGATATGGATGTGGCGATACCTAATAGTTCTACTTTTCTTTTTTTCCCTATTTTTTTTACAATTTTTTTTTTAACTTTATTTTGGGAAAAGGACGCTTTTTTTTAACTGGAAACTTAATTTTTTTTGGTAAAACTGTATTTTTTTAAACTTCATTTTCACTTTATTTTTTATCCCACTCTGGGACTTCAATTTATGATCGGATCCCCTAATGCATTACAATACTTATGTATTGTAATGCATTTGCTGTAAGTGTATACACTTAAAGCTTCCTGCCTGTGAGTTCCAGGGTGCTGGATCTCACATGCTGTCAAGGAAGGCAGCCATGATGCCTAAGGAAGGCATCGGGCTACCTTCCCTGCTATCGGTCCTCGTCACAGCAGCGTGGGGGCCCCAATGGACACCCGGCAGGATACCACAGGTACTGGACCCTACAGCTGATCGGGTAGGCGCTGGAATTTGTGACTCTGATACATGTATGGCGTTGATATCCTATGGCTTAAAAAAAAAAAAAGTAGATTTTTATATAAATATATACTTAGGGTCCATTCACACGTCCGCAGAATGTGTCCGCATCCATTCCGCAATATTGCGGAACGGGTGCGGACCCATTCATTTTAAATGGGGCCGCAAAAGATGCGGACGGCACACATTGTGCCGTCCTCATCCGCACTTCCGGTCCGCGCGCCCGCAAAAATATAGAACATGTCCTATTCTTGTCAGGAGCCACGGACAAGAAAAGGCATCTCTATAATAGAGCCGGCCATGTGCGGTCGCAAATGCCGGTGTCCGTGTTTTGCGGATCCGCAATTTGCGGACCGCAAAGCACACACGAACGTGTGAATGGACCCTAACTATGAGAGACAAAATGAGAAAACAAATCCAGAAAATCACATTGTCTGATTTTTAAAGAATTTGCAAAATTATGGTGGAGTAAAATTATTTGGTCAGTAGCAAAAGTTCATCTCAAAAACTTTGTTTATATGCTTTGTTGGCAATGACAGAGGTCAAACATTTTCTGTAAAGTCTTCACAAGGTTGGAACACAGTGTTGCTGTATGTTAGCCCATTCCTCCATGCAGATCTCCTCTAGAGCAGTGAAGTTTTGGGCTGTCGCCTGGCAACACGGACTTTGAAACTCCCTCCAAAGGTTTTCTATGAAGGTGAGATCTGGAGACTGGTTAGACCACTCTAGGACCTTGAAATGCTTCTTACGACGCCACTCCTTCGTTGCCCTGGGGGTGTGCTTTGGGATCTTTGTCATGCTGCCCTTGCTGATGGAAGGATGTTTGCACTCAAAATCTCACGATACATGGCCCCATTCATTCTTTCATGTACACGGATCAGTCGTCCTGGTCCCTTTGCAGAGAAACAGTCCCAAAGCATGACGTTGCCCCCCTCATGCTTCACAGTAGGTATGGTGTTCTTTGGATGCAACTCAGCATTCACTCTCCTCCAAACACGACGAGTTATGTGTTTCTACCAAACAGTTCTACTTTGGTTTCATCTGACCATATGACATTCTCCCAATACTCTTCTGGAACATCCAAATGCTCTCTAGCAATCTTCAGACGGGCCCGGATATGTACTGGCTTAAGCAGGGGACACGTCTGGCACTGCAGGATCTGTGTCCCTGGCGGCGTAGTGTGTTACGGGTAGCCTTTGTTATGTTGGTCCCAACTTTCTGCAGGTCATTCACTAGGTCCCTTTGTGTGGTTCTGGGATTTTTGCTCACAGTTATTTTGATCATTTTGACCCCACGTGGTGAGATCTTGCGTGAGCCCCTGATCGAGGGAGAATATCAGTGGTCTTGTATGTCTTCCATTTTCTAATTATTGCTCCCACAGTTGATTTCTTCACACCAAGCTGCTTGCCTATTGCAGATTCAGTCTTTCCAGCCTGGTGCAGGTCTACAATTTTGTTTCTGGTGTCCTTCGACAGCTCTTTGGTCTTCACCATAGTGGAGTTTGGCGTGTGACTGTTTGAGGTTGTGGACAGGTGTCTTTTAATACGGATAACAAGTTTCAAACAGGTGCCATTACTACAGGTAATGAGTGGAGGACAGAGGAGCCTTTTAAAGAAGAAGTTACAGGTCTGTGAGAGCCAGAAATCTTGCTTGTTTGTAGGTGACCAAATACTTATTTTCCACCAATAATTTGCAAATAAATTCTTTAGAAATCCGACTGATTTTCTGGATTTGTTTTTCTCATTTTGTGTCTCATAGTCTACCTATGATATCAATTACAGGCCTCTCTCATTTTTTTAAGTGGGAGAACTTGCACAATTGGTGGCTGACTAAATAAATACTTTTTTTCCCCACTGTGTGTGTGTGTGTGTGTGTGTGTGTGTGTATATGTATATATACAGTGCTCCAGACTAAAAAAAAATACCTAGGAGCCATTGGCTCCTGAACTGAAAGATTTAGGAGCCAAATTAAATTTTTAGTCGCCAAATTTAAATACATATAATTATATAAAAAAAAAAAAAAAAAAGACTTGGAGGAGCAGATGGAAAAGTCTGGCCCATAATGGAACAGTCCTATCCTATTTTTTTTGGGGGGACACGGTCACTAAAAAATGGCGAATTGTGCGGATTTTATTTATCTTTTTCTGTTACATGTTCACCGCATAGGAGATTTTTAAAATATTTTAATAATTTGGACTTTTCGGACGTGGCGATATGTAAAATGTTTATTTATTGTTAATATATTTTATATGTAAAATTGGGAAAGGGGGTGATTAAGGGGCCGTTCAGACGGCCATAGTATTGCGCATTCGCTCCGCAATACCACGGATGCCGCCCGCCATGTGTTCCACAATTTGCGGAACATGCGGCCGCACACCCCGTTCAAAATGCCTATTCTTGTCCCGCTGTTACGGACAAAAATAGGACATGTTCTATAATTTCTTGCGGAGCCGCGGCAAGTTTGCACGCCGCCCACTGAAGTGAATGTGACCGCATCTATTCTGAAAAATTGCAGAATAGATGCGGGCGCCTTCACACAGTCGTGCTGTCATGGGCTTTGTGCACACGGCAGCAGGGAGCTTACCATGGCAGCCAGGACTTCAGTAGCTCTGATTATTTAAGAAAAGATGATTGACCTCAGGGAGATCAACCATCATCACCACAGAGACAGACCATCACGAGTCTCAACGTTGGTGAATCTAAAACAAGGCTCCCTGGGAAAAGCAATATGTAAATCAAAAAGAAAACCACGGAGACACCATCACGTGTCTCAACGACGGTCAAAACTAGCCAGGCCTTTCACCGGGAAGGAACAACCAAGGGAAGGGCAGTCTCCAAAAGGAAACCACCTATGCCAAAGCATGGTATCCATCCACAGACCGCTGTTTCGGGGTATTTGCCCCTCATCAGTGTGGAGTAGGAATCTGTCTAGTGGGAGCAATGCCTAGTAGAAGATTATTTAAGAAAATGGATACCATGCTCTGGCATAGGTGGTTTCCTTTTGGAGACTGCCCTCCCCTTGGTTGTTTCCTTCCCGGTGAAAGGCCTGGCTAGTTTTTGACTGTCGTTGAGACATGTGATGGTGTCTCCGTGGTTTTCTTTTGATTTGCATAGCGCTTCAGTAGCGTCCTGGTTGCCATGGTAACAGATCGGAGCCCCGCGATTAAACTGCAGGGGCTCCGATCGAATCTACCACTGCCACCAATGAAGAGGGGGGGGGGGGTTTTCACCTGTGGCTACTGCGCCACCAATGAGACTAGTAACTGGGGGTGGGGGATAGGGCGCACTGCGCCACCAATGAATATAAAGCACATTAAATCAAGTATAGGAGGCAGCGGTATAACCTACCCAGCCTCAATAGCAGGGCATGCGATCCACAGCAATTAACCCCTCCGCACCTGAGGGGTTAATTGCCGCGTTGCCCTGTTATTGAGACCGGTTATGTTATACCGCTGCTGTTTTTTTTTTTTTTTTTTTTTTTTTTTTTTTTTTTTTTACTTTTAAACTTTTTATTTAATCAATTTTAGAAGAACCTGGGATCTTTTAATCCCTTGTCCTATGCACCCTAATAGAGCTTCCTTCTCCCCTGTGCTGCAGAGGGAACAGGGCACAGCGCAGCCTAGTATTTGTAGATACTAGATAGACTAAAAAGTCTTGCCGCCATTTGCAAATTGTGAGTCGCATTGGTCACCATTTTGGTCGCCATCTGGAGCCCTGATAGATATATATAGATAGATAGAGATATGGTGGCCAATGCAACTCAGAATTTGCAAATGGCGACAAGACTTTTTAGTCTATCTAGTATCTACAGATACTAGGCTGCGCTACTGCGCAGCCTAGTATCAGACTACATGGTGCGCGCTGCTGTCAGCGCACACCATGTTCCCTCAGCAGCACAGGGGAGAAGGAAGCTCTATTAGGGTACATAGGACAAGGATTAAAATATATATATCTATATAATATATATATATATATATATATATATATATATATATATATATATTATATTGTGTGTGTGTGTGTGTATATTGTATGTGTGTGTGTGTGTGTGTGTGTGTGTGTATATATATATATATATATATATATATATATATATATATATATATATATGATATAGATATCTATATTATATACACATTAGGTCAGGCTTCTTGCTATTAACTGGTGCTCCTTTTAAACTCTCCATAGACGTTCCTGTCCTGGATGGGAGATGTCTCTCAGAGCATTTTTTTTACTTTGCACCATCTGCTGTTGGGTCAAAAATGCACACTACACTACTTGGTAAATTCTATGAGTACATTTTCTAAAATGGGGCCACTTATTAACATGGCTAATAAGGCTGAAAAAGACATCTGTTCAGCCTGTTATCCTTCAAGTTGATCCAGAGGAAGGCAAAAAACCCCTGTGAGGTAGAAGCCAATTTTCCCCACTTCAGGGGAAAAAAAATTCCTTCCCTACTCCAATCAGAATTACTTCCTGGATCAACAACCCATTTCTAGTAGCTATAACCTGTAATATTATTACACTCCAGAAATACATCCAGGCCCCTCTTGAACTCTTTTAGTGAACTTACCATCACCACCTCCTCAGGCAGAGTTCCATAGTCTCACTGCTTTTACCATAAAGAATCCTCTTCTATGTTTGTGTACAAACCTTCTTTCCTCCAGACGAAGAGGATGTCCCCTACGCACACTCACAGTCCTGGGGATAAATAGATCATTGGAGAGATCTCTGTACTGTCCCCTGATATATTTATACAGTGCCTTGCGAAAGTATTTGACCCCCTGGAACTTTTCAACCTTTTGCTACATTTCAGGCTTCAAACAAAAAGATGTAACATTTAAAATTTTTGGTGAAGGATCAAGTGGGTCACAATTGTGAAGTGGAACGAAATTTATTGGATCATTTAAACTTTTTTTGTAATAATAAAACTGAAAAGTGTGGCGTGCAAAATTATTCGGCCCATTTACTTTCAGTTCAGAAAACTCACTCCAGAAGTTCATTGAGGATCTCTGAATGATCCAATGTTGTCCTAAATGACTGATGAAGATAAATAGAATCCACCTGTGTGTAATCAAGTCTCCGTATAAATGCACCTGCTCTGTGATAGTCTCAGGGTTCTGTTTAACCCTTTCAGTACCGAGCCACTTTTCGCCTTAAATCCCAGGCCGATTTTTGCAATCTGACATGTCACTTTATGTGGTAATAACTTTAGAATGCTTTTACTTATCCAGGCCATTCTGAGATTGTTTTCTTCATCACATATTGTGCTTCACGACGGTAGTAAATTTGTGGCAAATATTTAATTTTTATTTATAAAAAAAAGCCAAATTTACATAAAATTTGGAAAAAAATTTAAATTTTCAAATTTCAATTTCTGTACTTTCAAAATACATAGTAATACCTCCAAAAATAGTTATTATTTTACATTCCCCATATGTCTACTTTATTTTGGCATCATTTTGAAAATGACATTTTAGTTTTTTGGGATGTTATAAGGCTTCGAAGTTTAGAATTAAATCTTAAAATTTTAAGAAGATTTCCAAAACCCATTTTTTAAAGACCAGTTCAGTTATGAAGTCACTTTGTGGGGCTTATATTGTGAAAAGTCCCTATAAATCACCCCATTTTAGAAACTACACACTTCAAGCTATTCAAAACTGATGGAAAATTGATGGAAAATTGGAATGAAATTTCATAATTTCACTTTTTTTTTTTTTAGCAGATTTTAAATTTTAATCCATTTTTTATGAAACACATCAAGGGTTAACAGCAAAACAAAACTCAAAATCCATTACCCTGATTCTGGAGTTTACAGAAACACCCCATATGTGCACAAAAACTAATGTATGGGGGCACAGCAGGCTACAGAGTGGAAGGAGTACCATATGGCTTTTGGAGAGCGGAATTAGCTGGAATTATAATTGGGAGCTATGTTGCACATGAAGACACCCTGAGCTGGCCCTACAGTGAAAACCCCCCAAAAGTGACCCCATTTTGGAAAGAGCACCCCTCAAGGAATCTTTCAAGGTGTGTGGTGAGCACTTTAAGCTCAAAGGTGTTTCCTAGAATTAGGATACACACGGCAGTGAAAAATGAAAAAGTGCAATTTTTTGACAAAAAAGGTTGCTTAACACCCAAATTTTCTCACTTTCACAAAGGGTAACGGGACAAAATGCACCCCACATTTTGGTCACCATTTACCCCCGAATACGGAAACACCCCATATGTGCTTGTAGCTCAATGTACTGGTGCACAGCAGGCTTCAGAGTGGAAGGAGCACCATATGGCTTTTAGAGAGCGGAATTAGCTGGAATAATAATTGGGAGCTATGTCGCACATGAAGACACCCTGAGCTGGCCCTACAGTGGAAACCCCCCAAAAGTGTCCCCATTTTGGAAAGTGCACCCACGTACGAACATTTTATGTGGTAGAAAGGGTACTTTTTTAGCAAACTGGTGTCTCACAGAAGGCTGAAACCCTTGTAAAAGCATTTCAAAGCACACATTTGTGAAAATGAAAAATTACTAGCAGACCCCAATTTTTCATATTCACAAGGGGTTAAAGGAGAAAATTCACCCCATTATGCGTTCCCCATTTTCTCCCCATTATAGCAACACCCATATGTGCTTGTAGCCTGCTGTATGGGCGCACAGCAGGCCTCCAGAGGCAAACTGCAAAATATGGATTTTGCAGACAAGAATTAACAGATATGGTTTTTTAATTGCCATGTCGCGTTTAAAATTTTGGAAAGAGCTCCCCAGTACGAACATTTTAAGTGGTAGAAAGGGTACTTTTTAGCAAACTGGTGTCTCACAGAAATGAATATGTAGTGATGGTGAAAGTGGATATGTAAGCTATTCGGAATATATCTGAGGTACAAAGTGAAAAATGTTTAGGGTACATCAAGGATGAAACTAATCCATGATGAGTGGTAGTGTAGAAATGCATTGTACAGCGCCACCTGTACGAGGTGCACGGCCAGCTTTTTGTACCACACTTCTGTTTTCGTGTGGCACTTTAGGGTTTTAGAACTTGATCTGAAAGATCAACCCCTCCCATGTTCTTGTAATCCAGAATGCAGTCTGGTTTGGGGACAGTGGTAGTGGTACCACGTACACGGGCAGGGGAGCTGGTGTTGGGGTGAATACTGGTCAGTACAAGGACATCCCTCTTGTCCTTGTACTTAACCACCAACGTGTTCTCATTGAGGAGAGCCCTACTTTCACCCTTCCTCAGTGGTTGCCCTACAAGGGATCTAGGGAGACCTCTCTGTACGTCTGGAAGTTAGGGACTGGAACAGTGGTAGACTCGTGTAGTAATTATCTACGTAGAGATGGTAACCCTTATCTAGCAGTGGGTGCAGCAAGTCCCACACAATCTTCCCACTAACTTCTAGGCCGGGGGGGGGCATTCTGGGGGTTCAATTTGGGTGTCCCTTCCTTCATAAACAGTTTATACATTTTTATGCCATACCTTGCCCGCTTGCTGGGCAGGTACTGGCGGAATCTTACCCTCCCTTTTGAAAAGTAAAAGTTTCGTCTATGCATACATTTTGTTCGGGGGTGTACACTTCTGAAAACTTTGTATTGAAGTGGTCAAGGACAGGTCTAATTTTGAACAGACTGTCATATGCGGGGTCATTCTGGGGTGGGCATTGTGCATTATCGTTGTAATGCAAAAATTTAAGTATTGTTTGGAATCAATTCCGGGCCATGGTTTTACTGAAAATTGGAGTGTGGTACAAGACATCCACACTCCAATACTGATTAATCTTTGGTTTTTTAACAAGCCCCATATGCAGCACGAGTCCCCAAAAGATCATCATATCTGCTGCATTTACTGGGGTCCAACCTTGGGGTCTATAATATAACAACTTATGAACCCTGACAAAGGTGAAGGCTTAATAGTAAGCTTTATTTTCAAATGGTCATTGACCAATAATAGCCTATCTTGCACCTATGTCACTTTTTAATAAGACATAGCTTTTATTTTTCCTTTTAAAACATAACGTCTGTGTGCAATAAACACAAATTTAAAATAGCAGTGTGCTGGCTTTTTTTTACTAGATTCGCCATTTGAATCTGCATGCCTCTATATTCCTAATGGGTGGCAGGCTGGTAGCAGCGCGCTGGCTCCAGGCCTTTGCCCGTCTGCTCTGTCCCTACTCTGATTCTTATTTATATATATATACCGCCTGCACACTGTCACTTAAAATATGACCCTCAAACGCTGCCCCCCGACATGTTTTGCCACATCCGTAGCGTCCTCAGGGGTATCCGGGAGTGTCTGTGGGCGTTGCCCAGCTGTTATAAAGCCTCCCTGGGCCGAGGGTTACCATCAAATTAATAAAATCTTAAGATAAAAAGATTTTAAAAATGTGAATAACCCTCATTTTGGTAATCTTTCTGGCTACTGTAAATTTAAATTTTTTTAATTTTACTCAATATTCCATGTGTGTTTTGACTTGGTCTTTGTAAAGTGGAAGGACTATGTTCTCATCACGGGCATTTAGCCCCCTTTTGATGCTACCCATGGTTGTAAAATGCACATACGCAGATGATGCGTTTCTGCAAATTCCTAAACTGACACACAAAAAACTCGAAAAATGTGCAGATGCTGCTGATACAGCACACACGCACACAGATCGCGTGTGTGTGTGCAGAAACTGTAGTGAAAAAACTCACTACAGTCCTCTGCAAACTGCACGTACGCAGATACAGTGCGTTCGTGCAAAAACCTACACTGACACTAACTGAAATAGATAGATATATCTATCTATAACTATCTATCTATCTATCTATCAGTAACTGGAGTTACTCAAAAAAATGTGCTAATGCAGCACGCACGCACACAGATTGTGTGTACGTGCAAAAACTGTAGTTAAAAAAACTCACTACAGTATGAAAAAACTGAACACTGCATAAAAATTAACTTATATCTATATATATATAAAGATATGGACCTCTATATATATATTTATATAAAACCCTAACTACTAATTCTTCTTTTTTAACAAAAAAATAGAAAAAATGGCCAAAAAAATCAACAGAGATGTAAAAAAAAAAAGCAAAGATTCCGCAGGGTGCTGATCAGCAGGTATGCACTGAAAAGCACTTGTCGGTCAGAGCTCGCACGCGGAAAAAGTGGTGCGGAGCTGAAAGATTGTTAAAAAAAAAAAAGAGCAAAAAAACGCACGGACCAAGTGACGTCCGTAAAAAAAAAAAAAAAGAATGGGAGGGGGGTGGGGGTAGGGAGGGGACAGGGATGGAGGGTGCTTTAGAGATCTGTAACTTCTTCTTCTTTTCTTCGTTCTTCTTCTTTACAGGAGCAGGTGAAAAGCTGTGGTGGAGAACCACAAGTCCCAGCAAGCCAACAAGCAGCACAGAGAAGCACAGAACCTCTCTGCATGCAGTCACGAGCTAGAATGGCTGCATGCAGGGAAGTTCTGCCTCTTCCTGTGCTGCTATAGCGCTACCATTGGCTGGAGTGTTGTACCAGCTAATGGCAGCACTGGCAGGGGGCGCCAAACACTGGTGTCCCCTGCCTCACCTCCAAGGTGATCGGTGCTGACCTGTTCAGCACCAATCACCATCGGACAGCGTTCCCTGCAGCTCTGTGAATGGATGAAAGCCATCCGGAGCTGCGATTGGCCTGTCAGCAGAAACCGGCGAATCGCAGCGATTGGGGCTGCAGGGGGCCGAAAAACCTCCCTGTGCCCTCAGGAAAGATGGCTGCCTGCCATGCAGAGCAGCCATCGTACCTCGGTCACCAAGCGATTTCGCTCAGGGACCGGAAGTACACAGCGCCCTACCTGTACGGCGCTGGTATCTGTGTCCCAGCTTTTTGCGCCGTACATGTACGGCGCTGGTACTTTAAGGGTTAAAGCACAGAGAGCATCATGAAGACCAAGGAACACACCAGGCAGGTCCGTGATACTGTTTTGGAGAAGTTTAAAGCCGGATTTGGATACCAAAAGATTTCCCAAGCTTTAAACATCCCAAGGAGCACTGTGCAAGCGATCATATTGAAATGGAAGGAGTATCAGACCACTGCAAATCTACCAAGACCCGGCCATCCCTCTAAACTTTCATCTCAAACAAGGAGAAGACTGATCAGAGATGCAGCCAAGAGGCCCATGATCACTCTGGATGAACTGCAGAGATCTACAGCTGAGGTGGGAGAGTCTGTCCATAGGACAACAATCAGTCGAACACTTCACAAATCTGGTCTTTATGGAGGAGTGGCAAGAAGAAAGCCATTTCTCAAAGATATCCATAAAAAAAGTCTCGTTTACAGTTTGCCACAAGCCACCTGGGAGACACACCAAACATGCGGAAGAAGGTGCTCTGGTCAGATGAAACCAAAATCAAACTTTTTGGAAACAATGCAAAACGATATGTTTGGCATAAAAGCAACACAGCCCTGAACACACCATCCCCACTGTCAAACATGGTGGTGGCAGCATCATGGTTTGGGCCTGCTTTTCATCAGCAGGCACAGGGAAGATGGATGGAGCCAAATACAGGACCATTCTGGATGAAAACCTGTTGGAGTCTGCAAAAGA
The DNA here is from genome assembly GCA_900303285.1 of Rhinella marina. Taxonomy (NCBI): domain Eukaryota; kingdom Metazoa; phylum Chordata; class Amphibia; order Anura; family Bufonidae; genus Rhinella; species Rhinella marina. The sequence continues at coordinate 12,387 of ONZH01022473.1, forward strand.
CCTGAGACTAGAACGGAGATTTATCTTCCAACAAGACAATGATCCCAAACATAAAGCAAAATCTACAATGGAATGGTTCAAAAATAAACGTATCCAGGTCTTAGAATGGCCAAGTCAAAGTCCAGACCTGAATCCAATTGAGAATATGTGGAAAGAGCTGAAAACTGCTTTTCACAAACGCTCTCCATCCAACCTCAAAGAGCTTTAGCTGTTTTGCAAGGAAGAATGGGCAAGAATTTCAGTCTCTAGATGTGCAAAACTATAGAGACATACCCCAAGCGACTTGCAGCTGTAATCGCAGCAAAAGGTGGCGCAACAAAGTATTAATGCAAGGGGGCCGAATAATTTTGCACGCCCCACTTTTCAGTTTTATTATTACAAAAAAAGTTTAAATGATCCAATACATTTTGTTCCACTTCACAATTTTGACCCACTTGTTGATTCTTCACCAAAAATTTAAAATGTTATATCTTTTTGTTTAAAGCCTGAAATGTGGCAAAAGGTTGAAAAGTTCCAGGGGGCCGAATACTTTCGCAAGGCACTGTACATAGTTATTGGATCTCTCCTTAGTCATCTTAGTAATTTTTTTCATTTTTTTTTTTTTTCTTTTTTAAGTGAATAACCCTCATTTTGGTAATCTTTCTGGCTACTGTAGTCCACAGATTCCAGTTATTATTTTAGTTGCCCTTCTCTGAACCCTCTCCAGCTCTGTTATGTCTGCCTTGTTCATAGGAGCCCAGAATTTTAAATTTTACTCAATATTCCATGTGTGTTTCAACTAGTTCTTTGTAAAGTGGAAGGACTATGTTCTCATCACGGCATTTATCCCCCTTTTGATGCTACCCATTATCTTATTAGCCTTGGCAGAAGTTTCCGACACTGGTTTCTACAGCTTATTTTGCTGTTTACTAAAATTCCTAGGTCCTTTTCCATGCCCGTTTTACCCAGTGTTTTACCATTTAGTATGTACTGGTAACATGTATTTTTCCCATCACCCATGACAGCACCCCAGAGAGAGATGGATCCGCCCTCAAGGCTGGACAGGAAACCATAGAGCAAATAAAAAGGGAACACCCACTTCCTCCTTCAGTGTGGTTTCCTGTCCTCCGGACAGTGGAGCCTGGAGCATGCGGCCTCTCGGGGCTGTGAAACTAGGAACACCTTATGAGGATTGAATTTTGGCCTCACGGCTTCAGGGCCTGGTTGTCTGCCTCACGGCTTCAGGGCCTGGTTGTCTGCCTCACGGCTTCAGGGCCTGGTTGTCTGCCTCACGGCTTCAGGGCCTGGTTGTCTGCCTCACGGCTTCAGGGCCTGGTTGTCTGCCTCACGGCTTCAGGGCCTGGTTGTCTGCCTCACGGCTTCAGGGCCTGGTTGTCTACCTCACGGCTGCAGGGCCTGGTTGTCTGCCTCACGGCTTCAGGGCCTGGTTGTCTGCCTCACGGCTTCAGGGCCTGGTTGTCTGCCTCACGGCTTCAGGGCTTGGTGGTCTGCCTCACGGCTTCAGGGCCTGGTGGTCTGCCTCACGCTATGCCTGTCTGGCCGTGAAACTATGCCTGCCTAGCTGTGAGCCTATGCCTGCCTGGCTGTGAGCCTATGCCGCCTGCCTGGCTGTGAGCCTATGCCTGCCTGGCTGTGAGCCTATGCCTGCCTGGCTGTGAGCCTATGCCTGCCTGGCTGTGAGCCTATGCCTGCCTGGCTGTGAGCCTATGCCTGCCTGGCTGTGAGCCTATGCCTGCCTGGCTGTGAGCCTATGCCTGCCTGGCTGTGAGCCTATGCCTGCCTGGCTGTGAAACTATGCCTGTCTGACTGTGAAACTATGCCTGTCTGACTATGAACTATGCCTGTCTGGCTGTGCAACTATGCCTGTCTGGCTGTGCGCCTATGCCTGCCTATGCCGGTCTGGCTGTGCGCCTATGCCGGTCTGGCTGTGCGCCTATGCCGGTCTGGCTGTGCGCCTATGCCGGTCTGGCTGTGCGCCTATGCCGGTTCTGGCTGTGCGCCTATGCCGGTCTGGCTGTGCGCCTATGCCGGTCTGGCTGTGCGCCTATGCCGGTCTGGCTGTGCGCCTATGCCTGTCTGGCTGTGCGCCTATGCCTGTCGGGCTGTGCGCCTATGCCTGTGGGCTTTGCGCCTATGCCTGTGTGGCTTTGCGCCTATGCCTGTGTGGCTTTGCGCCTATGCCTGTGTGGCTTTGCGCCTATGCCTGTGTGGCTTTGCGCCTATGCCTGTGTGGCTTTGCACCTATGCCTGTGTGGCTGTGAAACTATGCCTGTTTGGCTGTGAAACTATGCCTGTTTGGCTGTGAAACTATGCCTGTCTGGCTGTGAAACTATGCCTGTCTGGCTGTGCGCCTATGCCTGTCTGGCTGTGCGCCTATGCCTGTGTGGCTGTGCGCCTATGCCTGTGTGGCTGTGCGCCTATGCTGTGTGGCTGTGCGCCTATGCCTGTGTGGCTTTGCGCCTATGCCTGTGTGGCTTGCGCCTATGCCTGTGTGGCTTTGCGCCTATGCCTGTGTGGCTTTGCGCCTATGCCTGTGTGGCTTTGCGCCTATGCCTGTGTGGCTTTGCGCCTATGCCTGTGTGGCTGTGAAACTATGCCGGTCTGGCTGTACGCCTATGCCGGTCTGGCTGTGCGCCTATGCCGGTCTGGCTGTGCGCCTATGCCGGTCTGGCTGTGCGCCTATGCCGGTCTGGCTGTGCGCCTATGCCGGTCTGGCTGTGCGCCTATGCCGGTCTGGCTGTGCGCCTATGCCGGTCTGGCTGTGCGCCTATGCCGGTCTGGCTGTGCGCCTATGCCGGTCTGGCTGTGCGCCTATGCCGGTCTGGCTGTGCGCCTATGCCGGTCTGGCTGTGCGCCTATGCCGGTCTGGCTGTGCGCCTATGCCGGTCTGGCTGTGCGCCTATGCCGGTCTGGCTGTGCGCCTATGCCTGTCTGGCTGTGCGCCTATGCCTGTGTGGCTTTGCGCCTATGCCTGTGTGGCTTTGCGCCTATGCCTGTGTGGCTGTGCGCCTATGCCTGTGTGGCTGTGCGCCTATGCCTGTGTGGCTGTGCGCCTATGCCTGTGTGGCTTTGCGCCTATGCCTGTGTGGCTTTGCGCCTATGCCTGTGTGGCTTTGCGCCTATGCCTGTTTGGCTGTGAAACTATGCCTGTTTGGCTGTGAAACTATGCCTGTTTGGCTGTGAAACTATGCCTGTTTGGCTGTGAAACTATGCCTGTCTGGCTGTGCGCCTGTGCCTGTCTGGCTGTGCGGCTGTGCGCCTGTGCGGCTGTGCGCCTGTGCCTGTGCGCCTGTGCCTGTGCGCCTGTGCCTGTGCGGCTGTGCCTGTGCGGCTGTGCGCCTGTGCCTGTGCGGCTTTGCGCCTGTGCCTGTGCGGCTTTGCGCCTATGCCTGTGCGGCTTTGCGCCTATGCCTGTGCGGCTTTGCGCCTATGCCTGTGCGGCTTTGCGCCTATGCCTGTGCGGCTTTGCGCCGATGCCTGTGGCTTGAACGATGCCTGTTTGGCTGTGAAACGATGCCTGTTTGGCTGTGAAACGATGCCTGTTTGGCTGTGAAACGATGCCTGTTTGGCTGTGAAACGATGCCTGTTTGGCTGTGAAACGATGCCTGTTTGGCTGTGAAACGATGCCTGTCTGGCTGTGAAACGATGCCTGTCTGGCTGTGAAACGATGCCTGTCTGGCTGTGAAACGATGCCTGTCTGGCTTGAACGATGCCTGTCTGGCTGTGAAACGATGCCTGTCTGGCTGTGAAACGAGGCCTATCCGGCTTGGGCCTATGCCTGTCGGGCTGTGCGCCTATGCCTGTCGGGCTGTGCGCCTATGCCTGTCGGGCTGTGCGCCTATGCCTGTCGGGCTGTGCGCCTATGCCTGTCGGGCTTTGGCCTGTCAGCGTCTAGCTGGCTGACCGTGGGTGTGCGCCTGTCTGGCGGACTGACCGTGGGTCTGTGGCTGACCGTGGGTGTGCGCCTGTCTGGCGGACTGACCGTGGGTCTGTGGCTGACCGTGGGTGTGCGCCTGTCTGGCGGACTGACCGTGGGTCTGTGGCTGACCGTGGGTGTGCGCCTGTCTGGCTGACTGACCGTGCGTCTGCGGCGGACCTTGGGTCTGCGCCTGTCTGGCGGACTGACCGTGGGGCTGCGGCTGACCTTGGGTCTGCGCCTACCTGGCGGACTGACCGTAGGGCTGCGGCTGACCGGGGGTCTGCGGCTGTCCTTGTGTCTGCGCCTGTCTGGCTGACTGACCGTGGGTCTGCGGCTGACCTTGTGTCTGCGCCTGTCTGGCTGACTGACCGTGGTATGCGCCGATCTGGCTGGTTGACCGTGGTTTGAGCCTGGCTGGCTGGCTGACCGTGGTTTGAGCCTGGCTGGCTGGCTGACCGTGGTTTGAGCCTGGCTGGCTGGCTGACCGTGGTTTGCGCCTGTCTGCCTGACTGACCGGGGGTCTGCCTGTCTGGTTGACTGACCTTGTGTCTACACTTGACTTGGTGTCTGCGCTTGTCTGGTTTTAGTCTGGGCCTGAATGACTGTCCTTGAGTCTTTGCCTGGCTAACGGAGTGACTGCTTTGAACTTATACCTGACTATTGGCTAGCTGACTTTGGATTTAGGCGTCGGGCTGACCGCCTTTTGAGCTAGCCAAGTTACATAGACTGCTTTTGAGCTGCTTTGAATCTGTTCTGCTTGTCTGGTGTCCTTGCATGGTTGGCTAGTGGACTTCCTTCTTTTTACTCTATGCCTTGCTGATTGCCTGAGAGTCAGGGTCTCCTGGCTGGCTTCCTTTGTGTTGGGGGCAGTTTCAGACTTGGTGATGTGACGGCATGCAGGCTTGCTGCAACGACTAGTGTGCTGGGATGTCTGTTTTTGGCAATGAGTGAATGACTACAGGACCTGCAGGGGCTGAGAAAACGGAGTGACCCACAAAAGCTTTACACTCCTTGGGAGTGAGAAGATGGACTGATTTTTATCGTCTGGAAGACCTCTGGGAGCTATGGCATACTGGCAGAGCCCTATAAACCTATTGTCAAGAGTGAAGGTTTGGGCTGGACTATGTTGATGGATTGGCCTACAGGAAATATGGCGCATCAACAAAGCCCTATAAGACTCCTGGGAGAATAAGAGCATGGGCTGGACTATATTGTCTGGGTTGCCTATATGAGTTGTAGTGCACCAGCAAAACCCTATTAATATTTGCCGCCGATCTGGAAGTCCCAGAGGGTAAACCCTGGAGGGTCGGTGGTTGTCTGCTGGGGTCCTTTGTGCGATAGTCCCGGAGTGATGGTCCCTAGAAGGTCTGAAGGGTCCGGTTGGCTCTTTAGACCTCTTGCAGCAGATCCGTGGGCACCTCCGGAGGGATGGATGCCACGGTAGGGTCCCATGGCGTCTGCCAGAGGGCGAGAAAGATTGCCAACAAGCATCTTCAGTTTTTTTTGATCATCCAGTATCAAGATAAGTACCTTTCTGAAATATGTGGTTAAATCTGTTTATTATTTTTAGAAAACACTTAAGGAGAAACCAGATGTGGCTTCTTTCCACAATTATGACTGATCTAGAAGTTCAGTGTTTAGTTAAAAGTTCTTGGATGGGTTCGGTCCTCCTTATCTTTGTTTCCATTTACTCCTAGGAGTCTTCTTGGTATAGAATACTTGTAAGCGCTGTCCCTCCCTGGGGGTGCTTTTTGTTCTCTGGTATTTCTCTCTGGGGTGCTGTCATGGGTGATGGGAAAAATGATAATTACACTCACCGGTAATTTGATTTTCCTGAACCCATGACAGCACCCCCTCTAATTCCCTCCCGGGCGCTTGTGATTAATGAAAATGGTTTCTGTCTTTAAAAAAAAAAAAAAAAAAAAAAAAAAATATAAATAAATAAATAGGTAAGGGAATGGAAAAGAGAAGAAAAATTTAAGAATGAAATTGAACGGCTCCTACTGATTACTCTGGAAACGACACTGAAGGAGGAAGTGGGTGTTCCCTTTTTATTTGCTCTATGGTTTCCTGTCCAGCCTTGAGGGCGGATCCATCTCTCTCTGGGGTGCTGTCATGGGTTCAGGAAAATCAAATTACCGGTGAGTGTAATTATCATTTTTCCTTCTATGTGCATAATGTAAATATATTTATTAATGATCTTGTAGAAGGCTTGCACAGTAAAATATCAATTTTTGCAGATGACCCTAAACTGTGTAAAGTAATGACACAGAAGAGGACAGTACCCTGCTACAGATGGATCCGGATAGATTGGAGGCTTGGGCAGAGAAGTGGCAGATGAGGTTTAACACTAACAAATGTAAGGTTATGCATATGGGGAGGAATAATGCAAGTCACCAGTACATACTAAATGGTAAAGCACTGGGTAACACGGACATGGAAAAGGACCTAGGAATTTTAGTAAACAGCAAACTAAGCTGCTGCCAAGGCCAATAAGATGGGTTTGCATCAAAAGAGGCATAGATGCCCGTGATGAGAACATAGTCCTGCCACTTTACAAATCACTAGTCAGACCACACATGGAGTACTGTGTACAGTTCTGGGCTCCTGTGAACAAGACAGATATAGCAGAGCTGGAGAGGGTTCAGAGGAGGGCAACTAAAGTAATAACTGGAATGGGTGGACTACAGTACCCAGAAAGATTATAAAAAATAGGGTTATTTACTTTAGAAAAAAGACTACTGAGGGGAGATCTAATAACTATGTTTAAATATATCAGGGGTCAGTACAGAGATCTCTCGCATGATCTATTTATCCCCAGGACTGTGACTGTGACGAGGGGACATCCTCTGCGTCCGGAGGAAGTAAGGTTTGTTCACAAACATAGAAGAGGATTCTTTACGGTAAGAGCAGTGAGACTTTGGAACTGTCTGCCTGAGGAGGTGGTGATGGTAAGTTCACTAAAAGAGTTCAAGAGGGGCCTGGATGTATTTCTGGAGGGTAATAATATTACAGGTTATAGTTACTAGAGAGGGGTCGTTGATCCAGGGAGTAATTCTGATTGCCTGATTGGAGTTGGGAAGGATTTTTTTCCCCTGATATGGGGAAAATTGGCTTCTATCTCACAGGGATTTTTTGCCTTCCTCTCTATTAACTTGTAGGATAACAGTCCGAATAGGATGGACAGATGTCTTTTTTCGGCCTTATAAACTACTAGCTGAAGGACCCGGCTTCGCCCGGGTATATTTAATTTATTTCTTTTACTGTTTGTGTGTGTCGTTAAAAGATATCGAGAGTGACCTCTACACTGGCCCGCCCCTTTAACAGTGACCTCTACAGCAGCCTGCCCCTTTAACTGTGACCTCCACAGCAGCTAGAGTGGCCACTGTCTTCACCCCAGAAAGCCAGACCTCACCGGCCATTCCCCCAAACGTGAAACAGCGCCCCCAGTTCCCATCAAGACACATCACTAAACATGAGGCCACGCCCCCCTGGCTCTATGAAGACATGGAGGAGAAGCTGTCTGAGTGTGAGCTACTGAAAGGGTGGACATCCCTATGTCTGTCCAGGCACTGCGTCGGACGGAGAACAGGTAGCCAGAAAACTGGACTGTCCAGCCTAAAGCCGGACATCTGGCCACCCTAACATCAGCCTGCCCCTAGGGTGGCCAGAGAGAGAGAGTTGAAAACTGTTCTAAAACCTTCCCGGACACCTGATGTACATGTTTGCCAACTTTTGTGTTTGTAGCTACAGCGGTGCGGATTCCTTTAGCGGACATACACACACACTCAGCTTTATATATTAGATGTTACAATATTGACCCCTGTGGTACCCCACTAGTGACCCAATCTGACCAGCCTAGTTTCCGTGCTCTGTATTTGGACCCTTTCTGAATATTAGCTATGTGCTAATCCTATGGAACTATTGCTGTCAATATAGAGTTCTTGAATATCAGAAATAAGTGTCTGGCTATGACATTACTTAATTCTCTTAGGATATGGGGGTGTATGCCATCTGATCTCAGCGATTTTTATATTTTAATCTTAAGACACTGCGTGTACTTCTTCATTGGTCAGACAAGGCACTTTTAATGGGGAATTTACTTTTACATTCTACATTTCATTTGGCAGTTTATTTTCCTCTCTGAATACATTTTGGGCTAGAACTACCTAGAATTGAAATTAAAATGTAATTTTTAATTTCATGTCTCAATTTTTACTGTTCTAAAACATGTTAGGTCAAGCCAATCACCATACCTCAAGGGTTTATTTTCCAAAATGGGAGAAACTTTTAGGTTTTACACTGCAGCGGTACCCCAAATGTCGCTTTTCTCTTCTGAGCCCTGCATTGTACTTATACAGCAGTTTGTTACCATGATATGTTGATGTTTTCAGGCAAAATTGCATTACAAATTGTGGTGTTTTTTTTATCAGTGTTACCCCTTTTTAAAATAAAAAAAAAATGTGCCTAAAGCAGTAATTTATTACATAATTTGGAATATGGAATGGAATATATTACATTTTTATTTTCACAGCCATGTGTTTCTAAATTCTGTTAAATGCCTTTGATGTCAAAGCACTTGCTATCCCCTGGGTAAATTCCTTGAGGGGTGTAGTTTCCAAAATGGGGTCACTTTTTGGGGGTTTCCACTGTACGGTTACCTTAGGGTCTCTTCAAATGTGACATGGCACCTGAAATTCATTACAGCGATATCTGCCTTCCTAAAGCCATCTTGCACTTCTCTTCTGAGCTCTCCGGTTTGCCCGTACAGCAGTTAACAACCACATATGGGGTGTTATTGTAAACTGCTGAACCATGGCATATACACTGGAAATCAAAATTAGAGAACAACTCACAATTGCCTAAATGTCAAGGTCACTATGTAGTCCTATGTGAATTTATCATAAGAGGAGTTAGAGAGCAGTATTTTAAACCTATTTCATGAGTTGCATATAATCTAAAGCACAGTATAAAAAACTTAAGTGAGTTATTTGAAAAAGAACACTGATCAAAATTGGAGACCACCTGCAGGTTGGTGGTGTTAATATGGCACCTGGTGCTAATTTCCTTAATTATCTGACAAACCCTATTTATCTGGCAGTCTAACTTTCCAGTTTTCACTGACTTTGCAAGATGGAAAGCCATTCCAAAGTGACTGAAATCCTCAGTCAGCAGGTTGTCAAGATGAAGGCCAAAGGGTTGACCCTTTCAGCCATAGCAAGAGAAGTTGGTCGTTCTAAGTCTGTGATTTCTAGAATACTGCAACTTTACAACACCACAAACTCATTCAAGTCCCCCAAGAAGGCTGGTCGTCCACGAAAGACAAATGCAAGAGAGGACAGGATAATGTGGAGAATCTCCATGGGCAATCGGTTCAACACTGCAGCTGGAATTGCTCTTCAGTTCAGCACTGAACAGGGTAAGGATCTATCTCGTCATACAGTGTCTCGATGTTTAAGAGCATTTGAACTGAAAGCCCAGTCTGCAGTGACAAACCTCTCATTAGCAGAAAGAATCAAAAGGCTAGATTAACCTTTGCTGAGGAGCATGTTGTGTGGAGAGAGGAAAAGCGGTCCAGAGTTCACTTTAGTGATGAAAGCAAGTTTAATTTATTTGGGTCTGATGGGAAACATTATGTTAGTTGACAAACTGGGAAAAGACTGAACCCAAAGTGTGTAAAGAAGTCAGTGAAAGGTGGAGGAGGAAATGTCATGGTTTGGGGAATGTTTTCAGCAGCAGGAGTTGGGCCTCTCATACAGCTACATGGCAGAGTGAATGCAAGTGTGTATCAGAACCTTCTTCAACACGTGGTTCCTTCCTTGCGTTTGTCACTCAATCAGCCAGCAATTTTCATACATGACAATGCCCCCTGTCGCACAGAAAAACGGGTAAAGCAGTTCCTTGAAACTGAAAACACTGAAATAATGAAATGGCCAGCTCAGAGTCCTGATCTAAACCCAATAGAAAACCTCTGGAAAATCCTTGGTGACAAAGTTATGGCCAAGAAACCCACTACAGTCACCGAACTGTGGAAGAAACTGCAAGAAGAGTGGACCAAAATCACACCAGAGCAGTGCGAGAGACTAGTGATGTTCTGTGGCCGCAGATGTGCTGAAGTCATTCAAAGCAAAGCCCTGTACACTTCCTACTGACTGGTGACTGTTGTAACCTTCAGAAAATATATTTGTAATCTGTCTCTGTGCTATAGTCATTGCTGTTCTCTAATTTTGATCATTGTGTGTTTATTTTGCAAAATAAAGATTTTTTTTGTTGAAGTACTTTGGTTATTTTGTTAAACGCTGTTCTAGTGGCATGGTATACCCCTAACAAAAAATCCTTCAAATGTTGACCAATGAAGATTGCATTATTTCTGAAAAATCAAGTGTTCATGAATTGTTCTCTAATTTTGATCTCCGGTGTGTATATATATAAAACTGAGTATATGTATGTATGTGTGTATGTATGTCCGCTAAAGGAAACCGTTGCAGCTACAATCAAGAAATTTAGCACACAGGTCCATCGGGTGTCTGGAAGGTTTTAGAATGGGTCTCAGCTCTCCAGGCCGCACCGTTGCTGAGATATTCCCAAAAAAATGCATTAACCTATATAAGCCTGGTCACATAACCCTTATCAGCCAATAGAAGCTCGCAGGCCCTTACTCTCCACATAGTATCGCTCCAGGTTTCCATAACAACCCAGCCATTTTTCTTCGTTGCTGTAGTTCATCTTTAAAGGGGTTGTCGAAGTTATTTTTTTGTTCTTTGTATGTTTCTAACTAGTCAAATATAACAGCTTTTCCATGCACTTTGTGCTTCTAAAGCTGTTGGTTTCTCAGATTTCACTCAGGGTGACATGACCTCTGATGTCAGTTTCTTTCCCTGCTCTGCTGCTGATTTGTGCACAAGCAGATAAGAGTCTGTATACTTTGCTGGCCACACCCCCTGCACTGGCTGAGCTGCTATCTACTCTCTCCCTGCATTCTTTCAGATAAAATATTAACCCCTTCAGCCAGCAGACTCAGGGATGAAGGCTTTATTACAGTAGCTGCAGGCAGTGAGGAGACAAATGCTGGGCACAGGAGCTCACAAGCTGGAGGAGTTCCGCAGAGTATTGCACAAGAAAGGTAAGGGGAAGTTCCTGTGTGTATCAGCAGTGTCATTGTACAGCTGGGACTTGTAGTCCTACACATACAACATGCTGCTGAGTATTCCAGAAGGCAGACATATCACTCAGGGCAGCACTTGTATTCACTCTCTTTGCAGAGCAGGGAGAGGGACTGAGATTTTTGTTATTGCAAGTAAACAAAGGGCCAGAAGAGAACTGGGAAACTTTCTTAACTTAGTTATATATTGCTGCCCATCATATTTACAGTGCTATATTTTTTTTTCATAACTCAGGCAAACCCTTACCCTTTGTGTTTCCTCATTAATTACCATGGCATCGACCTGTAATTCAGGCCACCCTCAAAAGAAGGACTTAAAAGCCCTGCCCCAGGTCCCGCTAAGCCACGCCACCCACCCAGTCAGGCCAAACCCCATCCCACTCCGCAGCCAACGGGGATTAAATAAAATGAAGGTAAAAATAACTTCTGTCAGCTACTTGGGTGGAAAGGAGGGTGATTTTCTCCCCATAGCTGGCGCTCAGGCTGCACAGTGCTGCTGTCTGAGAGTGATCTGTTCAAAAGGACATCCCTGTGTCCATCTGTCCTCCGTAGAGCACAGGGTCTGGAGAGTTTGAAAGCTGGACTGTCTGGCCTAAAACCGGACCTCTGGCAACCCTAGCGGCAAGCTGCTGTGGAGGTCACTGTTAACGGAGGAGGGGGCTATGGAGGCCACTATTAAAGGGTCAGCGGGGTATTGTGATGTCATTGTTAATGGTGCAGTTGCTGTGGAGGTCACTGTCAAGGGGGTAAGGTGTTGTTGAACTCACTGTTAAAGGTTCAGACTGCTGTGTAGGTTAAAGTTAAGGGGGGGGGGGCTGCTGTGGAGGTCCCATTTTAAGGAGACGGGGCAGTGTAGTGGAGGTCACTGTTAAGGAGGCGGGGTGCTGTAGAAGTCGCTCTCTAATTAAATGAAATATGCCCGGACAAAACCGGGTCCTTCTGCTAGTGTGTGTATATGTATGTGTGTGTGTGTGCATATGTATATATATATATTGTAGCAACTACTGGTACGGCCAGCTTGACACACGCAATTTATCACTCAGAAGTCGGAAATGCAGTTACACTGGCATTCTTGCCAGCCTTATTGTTCAGGTTGCATATACAGAAAACAAAATCATAAAAACCAAAAGTCCTAGCCTTGTCCAGGCACTAACTAAACACAACGTAAACCTGACTATCAGGGCAAAACCGAGCTAGCCTCAGCCCAGCCAAACAACACAGAGATTGATAGCAACCGGGGTGGGGGTACCTGCAGTTTCTTGTGCAGAGTCTGAACACTCCTCTCCCAGGGACACACAGCTTGTCCTCCTTCCGCAGGCTGAGAGACCTGAGAACAGCATAGCCCTCCCCTATAGTGTGCCTAACCAGGTGAACCTCATCAAGAGCTCTGAGCTTTAACCCCTTCCAAATAGTTTAAATCTGCATAGCTCAGGAACCTGGGAGACACATAGACCCCATCAATGATCTCACCATGTAAGGTATTACTATATATATATATATATATATATATATATATATATATACACACACCCTACAGCACACTATACAAACGCTAGAATAACCCTAACTACACTAAACAAAATTCCCACTAATTATTCCACCCCAAAATCTGTAAATACACTCTATGATCTCAACACCCTCCCACCTAATGCTAACTGTCCCTAAAGTGTAAAAAGAGTCAGGGATAACAAGAAATCAGGACAGGGATATGGCAGGGAGAGGGTTATAGGGTCTTATTAAAGGGATAAAAAGTTACAGGGATATTACAGGGAGAATGGCAGGGAAAGGGTTAATACAATAGTGGCATCAGGGGGTATATGGCAGGGAAAGGGTGGTATAGGTAATATGGCAGTGGAAATGCAGAGGTTTAATGCAGGGGTATCGGGGGGTATCAGGTACTTAGCCAGATTCAGTAGTTTCCAGGGGGGTTCCTTGCTTGTGGGTCTACTCAGCTGTTTTTCCATGTGCAAGATCCTTTGTCCTGGCTTGGGCTAATATAAGCCCAAAGGCGCTTCCCCCACCCCCACCACCACTCAACCTAAGGGCCGTTGCACACGACCGTATGCCTTCCAAGACATACGGTCCTTGAGTGGGCCATATGTCCCGGAGCAACATTGTGCGCCCGGGAGCGCACAGCATCATAGATTATAATGATGCTGTGCACGTCGGGCCGCCTGCAGGACTTTTGTCCCACAATCATACGATCTTGTGAGTGCGGGACAATAGCCCTGCGGGCGGCCCGACTTGCACAGCATCATTTTAATCTGTGTGCTCCTGTGCGCACGGTCAATGCCGCTCCGGGACATATGGCCCGCTCACGGACTTTGTCTCTGAGGGCATACGGTCATGTGCAAGGGCCCTAAGGCGCAGGGTTATGACATCAACTTGTGTTTGTGATGGAACGCATACACTAAGACTGTAACAGCGAATTGCCAGTAGACCCCTGAGGCTAGCTCATGATCTGTACAGACAAAGCTACAAAAGAATTCCTGTCCAATGTGTAAATGAGGGTGTCCCCCCAGGTACACAATGGCGCGCACACACACACAGAAACACACACACACCCACCCACCCATGTCATAAACAGTCTCTAAACGTACCTGACCCATGCCTAGGCACCTGGAACGTTTCCTCTGTAGTAAAAACGCACCTCTTATGGAACAACTCTGGGCTAATGGATACGTGTTTGAAAAGCAAACTCTAGTAAATCTCTGGGCCTGATATTACTGAAATTTTCCATAAGTGTGAAAGCAACTAAAGTCACTTCAGAACTGAATTAATCGTTAAAGTTTGAAACATTTTAACCCTTATAACGTCCTAAAAAATAGTAACAAAATGATGCCAACATAAAGTAGACATGGTGAATGTTAACAATGAGGTATCAATATCTGTCTTAAAAACAGAAGTTCTGATTTATAAAAATGCTAATTTTTCCAAACTGTGAATTTTAAGAATTTTTTTTTTTCTGTGTTCCCCTTCTCTGACAGGATGTCACAACATTATAATGATTTATAATGCTGTGTGTCCCTGTGAGACCTGGAATCTATGGTTAGGGTCCATTCACATGAACATATCATCTGTTTTGCATTCCACAAATTGTGAATCTGCAAAACACGGATACCAGCTGTGTGCATCCCGTATTTTCCTCTTCCGCAGGTCACGAGACTGCTTTATAAATCATTATAATGCCGTTCAATCCTGTCATTATAGAGGAGATTAATTATAAGATTCCTGTAATGTAAGATTGATAAATCAGAAATTCATACCCAGGAAACGTTTTTGCTACTTTAGGGCTGATTTCAGTCATGAGTTGCCTATAGAAAAACCAAGCTCATACACCACAAAAATGTAGATAAAAATATACAGCTTTAATGAATCAATTATAAATGGTTAAAAACGAATCAAATGACAAGAAACTGGGACAGCATCCCTGAAAATGATGTAAGAGCACTCAATAGTGCTTTATGGGAACCTGTGATCTCCGAAACACCCCCTGAACTACAATAAGCAGTGTATAGTGTAAGTGATGCTGAATCCGAATATGTAAGTTTTATCTTCATACTCACTTCCATTCTGACGCTGGTCTCCCACAAACCAGCAGTAAAATACATTGAGAGGACTCTTCTTTGAGTCCTCTTCATTATGTGAGTGAACACTGGAGTCCGGTGAGTGCATTTTACTGCTGGTTTGTGGGAGCACAACATCAGAATGCAACGGAGTATGAAGATAAAACGTACATATTCGAATTCAGCATCACTTACACTATACACCGCTTCCTCTAGTTCAGGGGGTGTTTCGGAGATGACAGGTTCCCTTTAAGTGCAGTGATGGCAGCATGTACCATATTCTTTGTTTTCAACTCCAGTGTGTTCTGGCAGAGGAATAGACTACCACAGTACATTGTGTCCGGCATAGCCGAATACCTATTGACTATAATAGAATTTAGTGGGTTTCTAGCCTAAGTGCCAGCTCTCTGTCATAAACACGCTGGATCCTCACCAGATCCCTAATCACTATAAGTTCGGCTGTGCCGGTTATGGTTTACTTAGTTACTCTACCTCTGTTCCTCTGCGTGTAGTATCTGAAGAATAGATAATCAATCTTACTGACTGCACAACCCCTTTATGTATAATACTAACCCATAATAGTGGTAAGGAGCACAGGAAAGTGTCCACCCCAACACACATTTCTGCAAACTTAACTTTATACGGGAGATGTACCTTTACAAATTCTCTATTTATCCACAGACTGGCCAACTAAGAAAGTCATGACTTAGATTACCACCGTTCTATTAAAGGTTTTCTGTCATCAGATTTTTGCATATGAATCAAGCTGACATTACAGATGTGCTAATGTCACCTGATTTTTACTGTGTATTTCTTTTATTAAATAGTGCCCCCGTTTTTCTATAATTGAATCGGCTCTTATCTTCCTCACTGCGTCTGCGTTGTGCTCGACTGTGACGTATTCGGCGCAGGCGCAGTGAGGAAGCCGGGAGCCTGCCAGCATCCTTCACTCACTGTGCCTGTAACGCGCGCCCCCCCCCCCCCCCCCCCCCGGCTCCTAGAGGCTAATTAGCATAAAATAAAAGTTAAAATTATATAAAAACGGAGGCACTACTTAATAAAAGAAATACATAGTAAGAATCAGGTGACATTAGCACATCTGTAATGTCAGCCTGTTTCATATGCAAAAATCTGAAGACAGAAACCCTTTAATCCGCCTGCAGTATGACAAATGCCCTCTTTCTCCAATCGCCGTAGATCATGTGTGCATTTAACACTGGTTTGGTACGTGCTGTTCTCACTGCAGCACTTAAGGCACCATTGAGTGCTTTTAGGGACATACAGTATTTATGAAGTTTAGCTACAGTACTGAGCACATGCTATTACTGCAGTATTTTAGGTGCCATTTAGCTCTCATGCATAAATTTATAAACCGTAGTCACATTTGGTATTCATTTTGAATGTACATAATCGGGGATGCTGTCTTCATCTCTTGTTTCATTTTTCATGTGTTTTTAATGTAATAAAACTGTATATTTTAGCAACATTGTTGTGGCATATGCACTTTGGGGGCACATCAAATCTGCTATGCCTGTTTTATGGCTTAAAAATGATACAAGTGATGCCCATGTGCGACATTTGGTGCATCTTTTTTGCATCGTTTAGAGAGCCTTGCCACTTAAAAGTAGGCCAGGATTTCAAAACACCTTTAAGTCTCATTTTAAAGGGTTTCTGTCACCAGAAAATAGCCCATATAAGTGGCTGTAATTTCCCATGTGCCCATGACAGGTGACACCATATATGTAACTAAAAATCCCTCTACTGCAGCCGTTATCTCAAAAAAGTGATTTTTATAATATGCAAATGAGCGTTCGTTAGGTGCAGGGTGCGGTAACCCTGCACCTAGTATCGTCTTTAGCCCACCTCTAACCACGCCTTCCTTCTTCAGATTGACAGGGCCAGGCAGCTTCTTCTCTCCGCTGCCGGCCCTGTCCGTAGCTGAAATCCCGCGCCTGTGCCGTGCTCTTTACATTCGGTTTGCCAGTACTCGACAGGCATCGGCAGTCACTGCACCTGCGCCGAATGTAAAACACTTTTTTGAGGTATTTTTAGTTACATATATGGTGTCACCTGTCATGGGCACATGGGAAATTACAGCTACTTATATGGGCTTTTTTCTGGTGACAGAAACCCTTTAAAAAGTCGCATCTCCACACCGGGCAACATCTTGGTGCGCGTTTACAGACGTCGGTGTACACCACATTGCGCTTACCCCAAATTATATATTTTTGCGGCATTTCATAAATTTGACTGAACTTTACAAAGCAAAGAATCTTAAAACTGACACCAAAACCACCAAAAATGATAAATACCTAGTTTTATTTATTTTTTACAGGTATTCAATTTGGTGCAGCGCTATTATTTGAATTTATATCCTACTTTTGGTGCTTGGTTTTTGACTACGCACCCCAAGGTTTAGTTGTTGAGATAACTGCTATGTATGATTAATGCATGTTGAATACTGTCTCAATGTATATATGTGGTATGTTGTTCATAGTCTCACTTTGTTTTTTTTATCATCAGGTTTTGTACAGACTGCAAAAACAAAGTACTTAGAGCATACAACATTTTGATTGGTGATCTGGACTCTAGTAAAGAAAAAGGCTACTGTGCTGCACTGTATGAAGGTCTTCGCTGTTGTCCCCATGAGCGACATATTCACGTTTCTTGTGAGACAGATATCATTGCTCATCTTCTGGGTAGAGCAGAGCCAGAATTCGCCGGAGGTTATGAGTATGTAACTTGCTAGAGTTGGCCTTCTAGCATTTTTGTTTCCTGTTTCTATATTTTCTGTTTACATTTGTAAGAAAGGTTTGCCATCTTATGTTTTTCCATAAAATTAATAAATATGTGGGAGGGTTGAATTGTTGGTAATAAATTTGTAGTGAATTATACTATTCCTTACAGAGGATCTGTCACCAGGTTTTACAATACAAACAACTTAAATTATTACCCACTTCCTGTCTTTAAAGACTGTGCCCACTCCTATCACAGACATTTAACACCTAAAATGTTTCTGTTCTGCAATGGGGGAAGGCTCCCAAGCCTGTCAGTGTTAAGTTCCTATTTAGCCCTGCCTCAGGCAGTGTTGAACAGAAATGCATCAATTTTCCCATAGAACAAAATCAAACAAGAAAGTAAGATCAGCTCACCTCCATTATTGGTGTGGTTCATGAACACCGCGCTGGCTTCCAGGGTCATAGAAGAAAAGAGTGGAATGTTCAGCACTTGTAACAAATATAAAGTCTTTATTTCATCTTAGGACATACAAAAAAGCTGAAAACATCTTGCTTACAGTGCCTTGCGAAAGTATTCGGCCCCCTGGAACTTTTCAACCTTTTGCCACATTTCAGGCTTCAAACAAAAAGATATAACATTTTAAATATTTGGTGAAGAATCAACAATAAGTGGCTCACAATTGTGAAGTGTAACAAAATTTATTGGACCATTTAAACTTTTTTTGTAATAACAAAACTGAAAAGTGGGGCGTGCAAAATTATTCGACCCATTTACTTTCAGTTCAGAAAACTCACTCCAGAAGTTCATTGAGGATCTCTGAATGATCAGATGTTGTCCTAAATGACTGATGAAGAAAAATAGAATCCACCTGTGTGTAATCAAGTCTCCGTATAAATGCACCTGCTCTGTGATAGTCTCAGGGTTCTGCATCATGAAGACCAAGGAACACACCAGGCAGGTCCGTGATACTGTTGTGGAGAAGTTTAAGGCCTCTTTCACACGGGCGTCATGGATTCAGTCCGGATGCGTTCCGGAAAATCCGCACGCAATCGCAGTCAGTTTTGACTGCGATTGCGTACGTTCGTTAAGTTTTTTCCGCGCGGGTGCGAAGCGTTTTAATACGTTTTTCACGCGCATGATAAAAAACTGAATGTTTATAAACAACATCTCTTAGCAACCATCAGTGAATCACGCTTTGCATCCGCACTTGCATTCGGATGCAATGCGTTATTCACGCAGCCCCATTCACTTCAATGGGGCCAGGGCTGCGTGAAAAACGCAGAATATAGAACATGCTGCGATTTTCACACAACGGCGAACTGATGCGTGAAAAACAACGCTCATGTGAAAAGCCCCGTTGAAATGAATGGGTCAGGATTCAGTGCGGGTGCAATGCGTTCGCATCACGCATTGCACCCGTGCGGAAAGGTCGCAAGTTTGAAAGGGGCCTAAAGCCGGATTTGGATACCAAAAGATTTCCCAAGCTTTAAACATCCCAAGGAGCACTGTGCAAGCGATCACATTGAAATGGAAGGAGTATCAGACCCCTGCAAATCTACCAAGACCCGGCCGTTCCTTTAAACTTTCATCTTAAAAAAGAAGACTGATCAGAGATGCAGCCAAGAGGCCCATGATCACTCTGGATAAACTGCAGAGATCTACAGCTGAGGTGGGAGAGTCTGTCCATAGGACAACAATCAGTCGAGCACTTCACAAATCTGGCCTTTATGTAAGAGTGGCAAGAAGAAAGCCATTTCTCAAAGATATCCATAAATAGTCTTGTTTACAATTTGCCACAAGCCACCTGGGAGACACACCAAACATGTGGAAGAAGGTGCTCTGGTCCGATGAAACCAAAATCAAACTTTTTGGAAACAATGCAAAACGATATGTTTGGCGTAAAAGCAACACAGCTCATCACCCTGAACACACCATCCCCACTGTCAAACATGGTGATGGCAGCATCATGGTTTGGGCCTGCTTTTCATCAACAGGGACGATGGTAAAATTGATGGGAAGATGGATGGAGCCAAATACAGTACCATTCTGGATGAAAACCTGTTGGAGTCTGCAAAAGACCTGAGACTAGGAAGGAGATTTATCTTCCAACAAGACAATGATCCCAAACATAAAGCAAATTCTACAATGAAATGGTTAAAAACTAAACGTATCCAGGCTTAGAATGGCCAAGTCAAAGTCCAGACCTGAATCCAATTGAGAATATGTGGAAAGAGCTGAAAACTGCTGTTCACAAACGCTCTCCATCCAACCTGAAAGAGCTCGAGCTGTTTTGCAAGGAAGAATGGGCAAGAATTTCAGTCTCTACAGTCATGGCTAAAAGTTTTGAGAATTATACAAATATTAATTTTTACAAAGTCTACTGCTTCAGTTTTTATAATGGCAATTTGCATATACTCCAGAATGTTATAAAGAGTGATCAGCTTAACAGCAATTACTTGCAAAGTCAATATTTGCCTAGAAAATGAACTTTATCCCCCAAAACACATTTCAACATCATTGCAGCCCTGCCTTAAAAGGACCAGCTAACATCGTTTCAGTGATTGCTCCATTAACACAGGTGTGAGTGTTGATGAGGACAGGGCTGGAGATCAATCTGTCATGATTAAGTAAGAATGACACCACTGGACACTTTAAAAGGAGGCTGGTGCTTGGCGTCATTGTTTCTCTTCTGTTAAACATGGTTATCTCTAAAGAAACATGTGCAGTCATCATTGCACTGCACAAAAATGGCCTAACAGGGAAGAGTATCGCAGCTAGAAAGATTGCACCTCAGTCAACAATCTATCGCATCATCAAGAACTTCAAGGAGAGAGGTTCCATTGTTGCCAAAAAGGCTCCAGGGCGCCCAAGAAAGACCAGCAAGCGCCAGGACCGTCTCTTAAGTGTTTCAGCTGCGGGATCGGGCTACCAGCAGTGCAGAGCTTGCTCAGGAATGGCAGCAGGCAGGTGTGAGTGCATCTGCACGCACTGTGAGGCGGAGACTCTTGGAGCAAGGCCTGGTCTCAAGGAAGGCAGCAAAGAAGCCACTTCTCTCCAGAAAAAACATCAGGGACAGACTGATATTCTGCAAAAGATACATGGAGTGGACTGCTGAGGACTGGGGTAAAGTCATTTTCTCTGATGAATCCCCTTTTCGATTGTTTGGGACATCTGGAAAACAGCTTATTCGGAGAAGACGAGGTGAGCGCTACCACCAGTCTTGTCTCATGCAAACTGTAAAGCATCCTGAAACCATTCGTGTGTGGGGTTGCTTCTCAGCCAAGGGAATCGGCTCTCACAGTCTTGCCTAAAAACACAGCCATGAATAAAGAATGGTACCAGAATGTCCTCCGAGAGCAACTTCTCCCAACCGTCCAAGAGCAGTTTGGCGATCAACAATGCCTTTTCCAGCATGATGGAGCACCTTGCCATAAAGCAAAGGTGATAACTAAATGGCTCAGGGAACAAAACATAGAGATTTTGGGTCCATGGCCTGGAAACTCCCCAGATCTTAATCCCATTGAGAACTTGTAGTCAATCATCAAGAGACGGGTGGACAAACAAAAACCTACAAATTCTGACAAAATGCAAGCATTGATTGTGCAAGAATGGACTGCTATCTGTCAGGATTTGGTCCAGAAGTTGATTGAGAGCATGCCAGGGAGAATTGCAGAGGTCCTGAAGAAGAAGGGTCAACACTGCAAATATTGACTTGCTGCATTAACTCATTCTAACTGTCAATATAAGCTTTTGTTACTCATAATATGATTGCAATTATATTTCTGTATGTGATAAAAACATCTGACAAACACACATAAAAACCAGAGGGCAGCAGATCATGTGAAAATATAATATTTGTGTCATTCTCAAAACTTTTGGCCATTACTGTAGATGTGCAAAACTGACATACCCCAAGCGACTTGCAGCTGTAATCGCAGCAAAAGGTGGCGCAACAAAGTATTAATGCAAGGGGGGCCGAATAATTTTGCACGCCCCACTTTTCAGTTTTATTATTACAAAAAAAGTTTAAATGATCCAATAAATTTCGTTCCACTTCACAATTGTGACCCACTTGTTGTTGATTCTTCACCAAAAATTTTAAATGTTATATCTTTTTGTTTGAAGCCTGAAATGTGGCAAAAGGTTGAAAAGTTCCAGGGGGCCGAATACTTTCGCAAGGCACTGTATGTGTTTTTGCTGAGAACATCCTTAATCATAGCATAGTTAATAAAAGAAATATCATTTTTATGTACACATCATATAAGGCACTTTAGGAAAGAAGATTGATATAAGACCTGGCATGGAATGCGAATAAGGTGCTGCTGTATACATATAGATGATTAAAAAATATAACAATCGGGAAGCAAACAAAAAAATAAAAATAAATTCCCAGAGAATATATTTAATAGGATAGGCTAAATCATTTTTTATTTCATGCCATGCGGTTCCGGCTCACCATAGTTAAAATCCAGAAGTCTGTGTCGGAGGAGAACCCTCCTCCAATTTCCTTTCCATCTAGGCTGATTAACCTTCTCATTTGCAGTGTGCTGATATCTTTTTGGTGGACATGCTCAAAATGCGTTTAATGTTTTGGATTTTTTATGCTGTTGATATGTTGGGCAATCCTAGTTTTCAAACTGTGGGTAGTACATCTAGTGTACTGCAATCTGCAGTCATTGCATTCGATAACATACACTATGTGTACTATTATAGTTAATGAATGAAGTCAAAGTATGTTTAAAATTGTAAGTGGACACAATCTGTTTATATGCAGCATTGCATTAAAAAAAAAAAACCCTTACCAGACAACCAGTGTGTAGGTTTAATAGTGCATGACGTATACATAGAGCTAGCTCATTTGGCAACAAATCTGCAGCCATTAAGATATTTTTTTTCTTTTAGGGTTGTCTTTGAGTATCAGGAGATATTTTTTAATTAACACAACAATCTGTTCATACTCCCAAAAAAATTGGTTGCTTGGTTGAAGCTATTGAGCAATCTAATATGGTTCACTCGCCTGACGTGGAGGTCTTTTACGATCAGGACAGAAAGTCTAAATTTAATGGCTGTCTTGTCCCAAATCAAAATTCTTTTCATGTGCTCATAACACCCCTCACGCATACATATGCCCCCAGTACCTGTTTTTTTTTTTTCTGTCTGTGCTTTCTTTCTCCCTATCTGGGCATCAGACTATCCTGGCAGATCTGGTTACTTTTCTAGTTCCCTATTTTGGTGGATAGGTAACTCTATTGATAAAGCATGGCTGCACTGCAGAGTGACGAGTCACAGGCTAGCCCCGCTCCCTACTGTTCAGTCTGCAGGAGCTACTCCCACTTCATGTGGTCATGTTACTACAGCCATACATGAATCCTGCTAGTATCTGGATCACATCACTGACAGTCCACAGGTTCTTTCCTCATAATCTCCAGAGTGCAATAAACAGCCTGAATCACTAAGCATAACCAGTCGCATGTGTATCTAATCCTATCATGTACGATAAAGTCTGCTGAGCTGTGTATCTAATCTATCTTGTATAAATACTGTGTGGTGTGTATTTGATTTCATCTTGTATGATACTGTCTGGTGTGTATCTAAGCTTATGTCAGATACTGTCTGCTGTACCTCTATATCTAAATCTGTTATCTGTGATTACGGTTTTTTGTTCCTGTATCAAAGATTCTCAGGTGTGATGCTGCCTGCTGAGCTGTGAATCTAATCTCATCTTGTATAATCCTTCCTGCAGAGCTGTGTATCTAATCCTATCTTGTACTGTACTGCCTGCTGGTGTGTGCATAGATGCTTATGCACACAACTGTTTACATCTTGGTACCGGTCTGCAAGTTGCACATCTGCTAAATAAGTATAATGTTCGTGTGCGACCCGCATTTTCTTGCAGAGCCATTGACTTCTATGGGTTTGAGGTTTGCATTTTGAGGACCAGAACAGGACATGTTATATAGTTTTTCGACTGAGATACCGATGTGGAAAGCACACTGACGTCTATGTGTTATCCACATCTGTATGTCAGTTCTGCAGAACATGTCCTATTCTAGTCCTCAAAATGCAGACCTAGAACACATAAAAGTCAATGGCTCAGCAAAAAAAATGTGGGTCACACGTGGACAGAATCCGTATTTAGCAGAAGCTCAGTACGGATATGGTCATGTGCATGAAGCCTAATCTTTTTCGATCCTGCCTGCTGAAGTATTTATCTTGGCCTATCATGTGTGATACTCATGTGACATGACCATGATCAGCCCGGGGAACAAGGTCCATGTGCCCAGGGCTGTGGAGTCGGTAAGCCAAAGCCCCGACTCCTCAATTTCCCCTCACCCCGACTCCGACTCCTACTCCCTCATACATGGAGCATGTTTAAGTGATAACTTTAAACAAATTTGCATAAAATCAATAGTACAGATAAGTCATGACAAAAACAGTTTGTAATCTATCAGGCTTCTCTGGGTACAGCTCACTAAGGGCCTGATCAGAGGCGTAGCTAGAGGTTCAGCACATGGGGGGGGCGAAACATACTTGAGTGGGCCCCCCACTTATTGGCTTTCCAAACGCACGTTTCCAACTTCACAGGCACATACTACTAGTTGTGGTTACAATACTGTATTAGCAAGATGACTATATAAACTGCTAGATCATCTATGCTGTTAAGTACAGTACAACAGACTTTCTACATACCCTACTCTAAATACTCTACCACATAATGCAGTAAAATATAGGATTAATAGGAGTAAAAAAAGGGGACTCCTATGTTAAAGGAAATCTGCCCCCAGCTTTTACATCACTAAACTAACAGATCAGCAGAATGTGCCCCCATCAGACCTCAGATCAGCAGAATGTGCCCCCATCAGACCTCAGGTCAGCAGAATGTGCCCCCATCAGACCTTAGATCAGCTGAATGTGGCCCCATCAGACCTCAGATCAGCAGAATGTACCCCCATCAGACCTCAGATCAATAGAATGTGCCCCCATCAGACCTCAGATCAATAGAATGTGCCCCCATCAGACCTCAGATCAGCAGAATGTTCCCCCATCAGACCTCAGATCGGCTTAATCTGCCCCCATCAGACCTCAGATCGGCTTAATGTGCCCCCATCAGACCTCAGATCGGCTTAATGTGCCCCCATCAGACCTCAGATCGGCTTAATGTGCCCCCATCAGACCTCAGATCGGCTTAATGTGCCCCCATCAGACCTCAGATCGGCTTAATGTGCCCCCATCAGACCTCAGATCGGCTTAATGTGCCCCCATCAGACCTCAGATCGGCTTAATGTGCCCCCCCCATGCCCAGACCTCAGATCGGCTTAATGTGCCCCCATCAGACCTCAGATCGGCTTAATGTGCCCCCATCAGACCTCAGATTGGCTTAATGTGCCCCCATCAGACTCCATAACGGAAGCGCTCACTTGTATTTGCCTGATTGTACTAAGGCCATCAACTGCCCCCCCCTCCCCCAGTAGCTGCGCCTCTGGGCCTGATGTATGAAAACTGTCTAGGTCTATGACTTTTTTTTGTTGCCCATAGCAACCAATCAGAGCTCCCCTTTCATTTCTCCAGAGCACTGTATGAAATGAAAGGGGAGCTCTGATTGGTTGCTATGGGCAACAAAGAAACTTCTACACCTAGACAGTGTTCATATATACGGCTCTAGGTGTTTTACATCAGCAGATAGAAGCCATGAGAGCAGCTAACCTCTCCACACATGAGCTTAGAGGAAACATAAAGCATACAGAGAGAACATGCACTGGACATAAAGGGCAGCACACAGTCATCTCAACTAAAAGCCTAAATCCTTAGATCAGGAATAGAACAGACATTTATAGGACATTTCATCATTTTCACAAATTCTTATAAAAATATATTCAGCACTTATTGCACTGAACTAAATGTACTAATTATATGTTTTAGGAGTCGGAGTCGGTCCATTTTATACCGACTCCGACTCCACCAAAATGGTGACCGACTCCGACTCCACAGCCCTGCATGTGCCGCCGCATCTCCCAGGCCGATGGCATACTCCTGACTAGAACTGACTGCATCACATTAATGTATGATACTGTCAATATCTATCTGATCGGGTGGTATGCTCATGAAGTGAGTACACAACAATGGCCCTGCGGTCAGGTAAAGTCTGGTTGTATCATAAGTTACTAACATACAGTCAGTGTGGGTCTGGGAAGCCACGGTCGGCCAGGAAAATGTGGCCGACACATGGACTGTGATTCCTGGGTGGATTTATAGTCATTTGCTTGAGCCCCCATAACAGTGAGAGCCACAGTGCTACTCACGTGCCACCTGCAGCACCCCTGCCCCCCATAACAGTGACATCCGCAGTGCCGCCATTACACTGCCTGCCACAGTGCCATCCACAGCATAGTAATCAGCCTCTAGGGCTGATTGCTATGCTATGACTCATACACAGCGGTTACATCGCTCTTTGAGTCAGTACATGCTTCACACAGGAGCTTGTACACTCAGAAGACGGCCAGCGGTTCCAGCGCATGCTGAGTAGTGTGCAGGCATCGGGATGAAGGAAAGCCAGCCGGAGGAGGGGATGTCAGTGATAATGCTCTGTCTCCTGCTTCTTTGAGGAAGAGAAGAAGGCAAGGGATTGGAAGACATGGAATTTCCAGAGGAGCAGTCACGTGACCATGAAGAGGATCGTGGGAACCACTGCAGTGCAGAGAGAAAGTATTACCGTAAAATAACCGTTATTTTAAAGTAGAAATTTTAAGCAGTGGCTGGAGAACCCCTTTAAACAGATTTTTTACTTGAACCCCACTGACTTCAGCCTCCGGCCACTCACATTCCAGGATATTTAAAGGACAGCTAGGACGTGCTGAATGCCATGGGTGAGGTATATTGGATTTTTCATTGTTCCCGGGTCATTTGTGACGTCCAGCCACTTTATCTCTCTATACCTCACTAAGCTGCTCTCACAGCCCCTTCTTTATATTTTAAAAATTGCAGTAATTACTTTGAGAACTTGAAAGAATATACACTATTCACAAAAAGTTAGGGAAATTTGGCTTGGGTGAAATTTCAGGATGAACCTAAAATGCACTCTAACCTTTACAAGTGAACTTAATGTGTGCTTCTCTAAACTTTTGAATGCACATGTCCAACTGTTTAATGTTTCTTTACTTTTTGCACAACTTGCTGTTCTCTAGCAAGTAGCTTAACAGCAAAATCTGCAATGGGAGTTTGATCCATGAATCGCCCAGTGAATTTTCTGGTTCAATTAGAATCAACATTTAAACAGTCCTCCTCATCATGCTGTTCACATTTTGACATTATGAGACCTAGACGACACCTAAAAATTGATCAACAGTACCTTGCCACTGCGAGGCTTCAAGCAGGATGTTCTTAAACGTTTCACAGAGTGTCATCAGCAGTTTGCAACAGATACAGAGAGACTGCAAGAACCACAAAAAGGCATAGAAGTGGACGTCCTTTGGCCACATCGCTCACCGATGACAGCTTCATTGTGAACAAAGCCCTGCGGAAACGGATGATGAATGCCACACAACTCCAGGCACATTTAAACCGTTTACTTCAGCATCGTCTGCGTGCTAGATGACCTGCAAGGGTACCTAACCATACCACAAGGCATCATTGTCTTGCATGGGCCAGGGAGCATCTACGCTGCATGAGGGACCAGTGCTGTTCACTGATGAAAGTCTTTTCACGCTGAGCAGAAATGATGGCTGCCAATGATGTTGGAGACATCAAGGAGAGTGCTATGCATCAGCCACTGTAGTCACCTGACGAGCCTTTGATGGTGGTGTACAATTTGGGCAGGTGTGTCTCATCAATACAGAACTTACCTACACTACAGTGACAAGCCAATACTACTTGAATAACATCATTAATCTAGTCATTGTGCCTCTGCATGAACAACACAGGCCTAATTTAATTTTCATAAACGACAATGCGCCAGTTCATTGAGGTCACATATTTAGTGAACGGCTGCTCAATACTAGGGTACCTCAAAATGGAGTTGCCTGCATTTTCTTAAGACCTGAATCCAATTGAAAACCTATGGGATCAACTGAGTCGCCGTTTAGAGGCTTGTAACTCTGTACCCCAGAACCTCAATTACCTGAGGGCCGCCCTTCAAGAAGAGTGGGATACCATGCCTCAGCAGACAATAAAGACGAAAAGCTCCCGGCTTCCTCACTGCGCCTGTGCTGTGCTCAACTGTGACATGTTTGGCGCAGGCGCAGTGAGGAAGCTGGGATTTAGATCGCGGACAGGGCCAGGAAGCTTTCTTCTCCTCCTGCCGGCCCTGTCCTTGTTCATGCCCTGTCACTCAAGACCAAGGGGGAGTTTCTAAAGGTTAGCAAGCGGAGCCTCTAGGAGCAGGGGTAACACCCCCCCCACTCCTAGAGGCTAATTAGCATAAAATAAAAGTTCAAATTATATAAAAACGGCGGCACCAGTAAATAAAAGGTATTCATATTTAGAATCAGGTGACATTAGCACATCTCTAATGTCAGCCTGATTCATACCCCAAAAACTGGTGACAGAAACCCTTTAATGGTTTACTTTTGCCGCTCATTCTAGTGAAATTACATTTTTGGATGTAACCTTTAATTAGCGACAGTAACAGCAATAAAATGGTTACTAAACTGTATCACAAATCTACTGCATGCAATACTATCTTAGCTGTTAACAGCCTACCAGTAGGAGAATATGTCAGAGGGTGCCATTCGTGTTCACACGATGCGGACTTTGAACAGGAGTGTAACATAATTGACATGCATCTCAAAGAATGCATCTATTCTTCCTGGATGCTAATACGTCCCAAATATATTGCTTTATCCAGGAATAGACAATTTTGTCTCATAATAATCCGATAACTTTTTCCACCAGCTTCTTTGGAGTATGAACAGATTGTTGTGTCAATCAAAAAATATCTCCCGATACTCGAAGACGACCCTGACCATAAAAAAAAAAAAAAAAAATATATATATAATAGATTTGTTGCACAAAGTGGTGTTACTTTAGGGAACTTGCTAGCTCCCCCTATGTATTTGTCATCCACACCTTTTGTAAGTTGTTTTTTTTTTTTTTTTAAATGTGGTTTCAACAGATGTCGAATATGTAAAACCAGGTATACAGATTGTGTCCACTAACAATTTTAAACATGCGTTCGATTCAGTCACTAATTATAATAGTACACGTATTGTATATGTTATCGAATGTTGATTGCAGTACATTGGATGTACTACCCACAGTTTGAAAACTAGGATTGCCCAACATATCAACATCAGAAAAAATCCAAAACATAATGCGGAATGGCATATTTTGACGGGCCATCAAAGAGCTATCCTCACACTGCAAGTGAAGGCTGTTGAGAAGGTTAATCTGCCTAGGTGTGCAGGAGATTGGAGGTGGGTATTAAAT
The DNA here is from genome assembly GCA_900303285.1 of Rhinella marina. Classification (NCBI taxonomy): domain Eukaryota; kingdom Metazoa; phylum Chordata; class Amphibia; order Anura; family Bufonidae; genus Rhinella; species Rhinella marina. The sequence goes on from ONZH01022473.1 coordinate 41,194, forward strand.
ATGAACTCTAGGGATATATTTTTATTTTTTGTAGAGCTAGCTTCTTGATTGTTATAATCTATATGTATACAGCAGCACCTTCATTGTATTCTATGCCAGGTCTTATTGATATTGATCTTCTTTCCCAGCATGCCTTATATGAATTGTATTTAAACATACTATTTCTTTTGATAACTATGCTATGACTTGGGGTCCATTCACACGAACGTATATTTGCGGGTCCGCATTATTGCAGACTAGCAAATATATGGGGGCCGCCGGCGTGTGTTCCGCAGCGCTCGGAACACACCCAGGGTGGCCCCATTGAAAATGCCTATACTTGTCCATGCATACGGACAAGTATAGGACATGCTTCAAATGAGCCGCGAAATTGCACAAGGAAGATGTTTTTAACTTTTTTGTATGTCCTGAGATGAAATAAAGACTTTTTGTATTTTTGATGAGTGCTGCAAATAGGGCTGCAGCTATCGATTATTTTAGTAATCTATTGATTAATCCAATGATTAATAGAGTACTCTAATAAGAAATAATTAATTAAAAGAATGTTTTCCTTTATAAAAAGTCATCAGACCCCCCCCCCCCAGTGCCATCAGACCCCCATGCCACCAGTCCTCTGTGCCTTCAGCTCCCCCCAGTGTCATCAGCTCTATGCCATCATCCCCACAGTGTCATCAGCTCTGTGCCATCAGCTCCCCCCAGTGCCATCAGCTCTGTGCCATCAGCTCCCCCAGTGCCATCAGCTCCCTCCAGTGCCATCAGCTCCATGCCATCAGCCTCCCCAGTGCCATCAGCTCCATGCCATCAGCTCCATGCCATCAGCCTCCCCAGTGCCATCAGCTCCATGCCATCAGCCTCCCCAGTGCCATCAGCTCCATGCCATCAGCCCCCCCAGTGCCATCAGCTCCATGCCATCAGCCCCCCCAGTGCCATCAGCTCCATTCCATCAGCCCCCCCAGTGCCATCAGCTCTGTGCCATCAGCCCCCTCAGTGCCATCAGCTCTGTGCCATCAGCCCCCTCAGTGCCATCAGCTCTGTGCCATCAGCCCCCTCAGTGCCATCAGCTCTGTGCCATCAGCCCCCTCAGTGCCATCAGCTCTGTGCCATCAGCCCCCTCAGTGCCATCAGCTCTGTGCCATCAGCCCCCTCAGTGCCATCAGCTCTGTGTCACCAGCTCAGTGCCATAAGCTCCCCCAGTGCCATCAGCTCCATGCCATCAGCCCCCCCCAGTGCCATCAGCTCCATGCTATCAGTTCCGTGCCATCAGCCCTCTCAGTGCCATCAGCTCTGTGTCACCAGCTCAGTGCCATCAGCTCTGTGCCAACAGCCGTCCAGTGCCACCATCTCCGCTCCTAGCCAGCCAAACACTTAACTCTCCTGTAGGGACGCTGCTCCACAGCACCTCCGTCTTCTTCCTTGCGCGCTGCACTGTAGTCCTGACTTCACGCAGCGTCAGGTCATAGTGCGAGCTTACGTGCACTATGACCTGACGATGTGTCAGGACACACAGTACAGTGCAGCGCGTGGGCCGGCAGGTGACCACGGAGCGGTGAGTATTAACAAGTGCTTCACTCCAGCTCTTTGGTCATGTGACACAGATGAATCCTCGATGCAAAAAACTTGCATCAAGGATTTTATTTGTGAATAAAAAGTGATTGGAAATTAATAATACTCAATAAAGATATTAATGAAGACTACAGGAAAAAAACGATCCCTTGCACAGCTTAGAAATAAAATCGTTATGGGCGTGAAAATATGGTGCTGGAAAGAAATTCTTGTATAGTTGGGGTGGAATAGCATTTTTTTCCAGCTGCCAAATACCTCATATGGAATATTAAATTGTGCTTTTAGAAAGAAAAACTTTTTCTGCAACTTGAACTGAAATTTAAAAATGTTATGGCTTTTGGAAGGCAGAGAGTATAAAATGAAAACAAAAAAAGAAAATTGATTATCTTAGGCTTTAGAATGATAGATGTTTAAAAAAATGTTATGCAGATGTGCATAACTGATGCACAGGGTTGTGTGTTTTTTTTTTTTACAGGATTATTTTTTTTATGTTGGCTCTGTAAAAATATCACATGGTCTACCTGGTCAGATGAACACTGTTAAAATAAATACATGAAAACTATGCCAGAACAACCATTTTTTTGGTCAGCTTGATTTTCCCTCAGCTTTCTTTATTGTACTGGAATAAAAAGTGATCGACAGGTTCGTATCCCTAAGTAGTACCAATGATCAGGGCTATGGAGTCAGTAATCCAAAGCTCCAACTCAGACTCCTCAATTTCCACTAACTCCAACTCCCTCATACATGCTAATAAAAGAAGACCCCAGAGCCACCATCACGTGTCTCAACGACGGTCAAACTAGCCAGGCCTTTCACCGGGAAGGAACAACCAAGGGAAAGGCAGTCCCCAAAAGGAGACCACCTATGCCAAGCCATGGTATCCATCCACAGACAGCTGTTTCGGGGTATTTGCCCCTCATCAGTGTGGAGTAGGAATCTGGCTAGTGGGAGCAATGCCTAGTAGCATATTGCTTTTCCCAGGGAGCCTTGTTTTAGTTTCACCAACGTTGAGACACGTGATGGTGGCTCTGTGGTGATGATGGTTGATCTCCCTGAGGTCAATCATCTTTTCTTAAAAAATCCCTCATACATGGCGCATGTTTAAGCAATAACGTTACACAAACTTTGCATAAATCAATAGTACAGATATGTTATGACAAAAAAAAACGTTTGTAATATGTTTTTGTAGATATCTTTACTCTGAACTTTCAGTATCAGGCTTTTCTCTGGGTACAGCTCACTAAGTGCCTGATGTATGAAAACTGTCCAGGTCTAAGACTTTCTTGCCCATAGCAACCAATCAGAGCTCCCCTATCATTTCACCATAGGAAATGAAAGGGGAGCTCTGATTGGTTTCTGTGGGCAACAAAGAACCTTCTATACCTAGACAGTTTTCATACCTAAGGCCCTTCCCAGTGCCTTTTTCCTCTGATCTGTAGCGGAGGAGCTTCACTACTTAGCATATACATAAAGGGCAGCACTCATTCATCTCAACTAAAAGCCTAGATCCTTAGATCAGGAATAGAACAGACATACTGCTTCACATTCTAGAAAGTGAAACTACTAGCAGTGCTAGATAACAAAGGCTGGGAAATGGCTTCTACACCTATAGTACTTTCACATGTGTGTTTCTGTATTTATGAATTTGAGAAGTTAGAAAACTGTTTTCCCCTTCTATTCTACGTATAGCTACAGCTAACCTTTCCAAACATGAGCTCAGAGGAAAAACAAACTAAAACATAAAGCATACAGAGAGAACATGCACTGGACAATTGATTTATGCACAGTTTTATTATTATATTAACTTACTCTGACAGAGCAGGGAATTGTGATCTCTAACACAATTCCACGTAAAGCCATGTTTCTCAGTCCTCACAACAGTTGTAACTTTTGCTTACGGCAGGTAATCTCACTCAGAGCTCAGTCCCATGATTTTGTGGGGGTGAGGTCACTCCTGCTCTCAGCCAATCAGATAACAGTCTTTCTGGTCTGAAGGTTACCATAGAAACCTGTTTGCAGTGAGAGACCTGCTGAACTGTCTATTGTTCATGACCGACCAATGTACTTAGAAAATGTCTTCATTTATCTGTCCCTTTATGCTGAAAGCTAATCTTTGTAACTAGTGAGAAAACCTCTTTAATACTGTTTTCTCTAGCAGATCTGATATGAGTGCAGCCATTCCTTCCCAGTGCCTTTTTCCTCTGATCTGTAGCGGAGGAGCTTCACTACTGAGCATCTACATAAAGGGCAGCACTCATTCATCTCAATTAAAAGCCTAGATCCTTAGATCAGGAATAGAACAGACATTTATAGGACATTTCATTATTTTCCCAAATTTTTATGAAAATATATTCAGCACATATTGCATTGAACTAACTGTAGCAATTTATTATATATTTTTGGAGTCTGAGTTGGTCCATTTTATAACGACTCCGACTCCACCAAAATGGACTTCAACTGCACAGCCCTGCCAATGATAATAGCAGGTCATCCTGAGAAAAAAAAAGGCCCTCGCATAGCTCTGTCAGGAGAAAAATAAAAACACGTTTCTCAAAAAATGGCTGTACTGGTACAGCAGAGGCTGTTTGAAAGCAACGTGGCGTCCATAAAGCAATCCATAAAAATCTGTGCTGCTAAAGCCTAAGGCTAGGGCTACACGGCGACATGTGTCGCACGACACATAGTGCACAACTACACGACGACAGTTGTCGCGCGACATTAATGTTGCACCAATGTTGCGCAACAATTTTTATAATGGAAGTCTATGGTTTCGGACTGCGACATACTTCGACGCGACAGTCGCAGAAAAATCCCTCCAAGATGGATTTTTTGCGACTGTCATGTCGCAGTGCGACACAATACACTTCCATTATAAAAATAGTTGCGCGACTTTTGAGCGACAAGAAGTCGCACGACAACTGTCGCCGTGTAGCCCTAGCCTAAAGGTGGACTTTCCCTTCTGAACCCTGCATCATACCAAAACAGCAGTTTGTCCTTATTTATGGTGTTTCCATACCTAGCAAAATGAGCAATTTAAAGGGAGTGGTGTGTTTTAAATTGCGCAAGCTGGCAACCACATACTGATTAGTACAGTGCCTTGTCTGTGGGAAACTTGCAACTTTAATTTTGCAAAATTCTCACTCAATTCTTAGTAAATGTTTTGGAGGGTGTAGTTTTCAAAATGGGGCCACTTACTAGGCAAGTGTGAAGTAGGACCTGAAAACCATTCCAGCAAAATCCACACTCTAAAAACCAAATGACGCTCCTTCCTCTTTGAGCCCTGCATGTTGCAGTTTACGTCTACTTTTGTGGAATTCCTGTACCCAATAGAACCCGCCTTTTGATTTAAGAAGTGTTGTCCGTCACTGATGGCACAAACTAGGCACGGTATGTTTGGCACTCAAATGCCATATCTGTGCAAAAATTACGATTTTCACTTTGCACCACTGCAGATCAGAGGAAAAAGGCACTGGGAAGGAATGGCTGCACTCATCTCAGATCTACTAGAGAAAACCGGATTAAAGGGGTTTTCTCACTAGTTACAAAGATTAGCTTTCAACATAAAGGGACAGTTAAAAGAAGATATTTTCTAAATATAGTGGTCAGTAGATTTTACTTTAGTCATGAACTATAGACAGTTCAGCAGGTCTCTCACTGAACACAGGTTTCTATGGTAGCCTGCAGACCAGAAAGACTGTTATCTGATTGGCTGAGAGCAGGAGTGACCTCATCTCCACGGAATGATGGGACTGAACTCTGAGTGATTACCTGCAGTAAGCAAAAGGTGCAAGTTTTGTGAGGACTGAGAAACTTTACGTGGAATTGTGTTAGATCACAATCTCCTGCTCTGTCAGAGTAATAACTGCTGGAGACCCCCCCCCCCCCACAACCCGAGGAGACACTGTGCATAAATCAATTGTCCAGTGCATGTTCTCTCTGTATGCTTTATGTTTTAGTTTGCTTTTCCTCTGATGTAAAACACCTAGGGCCTCATGTATGAAAACTGTCTAGGTGTAGAAGTTTCTTTGTTGCCCATAGAAACCAATCAAAGCTCCCCTTTCATTTCATATGGTGCTCTGGAGAAATGAAAGGGGAGCTCTGATTGGTTGCTATGGGCAACAAAGAAAGTCTTAGACCTAGACAGTTTTCATATATCAGGCCCTTAGTGAGCTGAACCCAGAGAAAAGCCAGATGCTGAAAGAGTAAAGATATCTAGTAAAACATATATTACAAACTTTTTTTGTTTTGTTATGACCTACACTCACCGGCCACTTTATTAGGTACACCTGTCCAACTGCTCGTTAACACTTAATTTCTAATCAGCCAATCACATGGCGGCAACTCAGTGCATTTAGGCATGTAGACATGGTCAAGACAATCTCCTGCAGTTCAAACCGAGCATCAGTATGGGGAAGAAAGGTGATTTGAGTGCCTTTGAACGTGGCATGGTTGTTGGTGCCAGAAGGGCTGGTCTGAGTATTTCAGAAACTGCTGATCTACTGGGATTTTCACGCACAACCATCTCTAGGGTTTACAGAGAATGGTCCGAAAAAGAAAAAACATCCAGTGAGCGGCAGTTCTGTGGGCGGAAATGCCTTGTTGATGCCAGAGGTCAGAGGAGAATGGGCAGACTGGTTCGAGCTGATAGTGTCAGGTTGAACTATACTGTTTGAATTTCCAAATCATATTTTCCTTTCTGCCTGCTACATAAAGCACATGTAGACATTAGATATTAAGATGACGCCTGTATCCGGGACTACACTTAAGACTGCACCATGTGATTCACGTGAAACTGAGTTTCGATTCAGTGAAAACGAGACCTAGGGGGCTGCTAGTACCTGCCTTGATCACGCAGCCTGCACGAGCCCAGAACAAAGGGAATCACACAGAAGAAGAACCTATCAGAAGATAATAACTCTACCGGATACAAGACATATATGCTTTTGTAATACAGCTTTGCAGCGTGTCCAAAATGTAGCTTATGTCCTGGTACATCCTGATACGGATTCGACTCCCCCGCCCACCTGTCCAGGATGCTGCGGTGGAGTAACCAAGACATGCGACTAGAAGAACAAAGAATATGTGTTTAATGCTTATCAGCTTGCTGGGAAAACTCTGTGAACGAGACCCCCACCTTTTCTACTGTGTGTATATGCTTAAAGCCTGCCTATTAATCACGCCTTTTTTCGTATAATAAGTGTCTACACTGTGAATAAAGCTCAGAACTTCTTGCCGTGCTGCCACTGAGTGCCTTATGCATGAGCTGAGATTGAAACTGAACCACGTGTCAGACTCTTTCTTAGTATGCTAGCACATGCTTGAATGATTTGGAGCGAGTGACCGACGAGTTTCTAATCTAACTGAATCTTCAACTCAACAATAGAAAGGCAACAGTGACTCAAATTGCCACCCGTTACAACCAAGGTAGGCAGAAGAGCATCTCTGAACGCACAGTACGTCGAACTTTGAGGCAGATGGGCTACAGCAGCAGAAGACCACACCGGGTGCCACTCCTTTCAGCTAAGAACAGGAAACTGAGGCTACAATTTGCACAAGCTCATCGAAATTGGACAGTAGAAGATTGGAAAAACGTTGCCTGGTCTGATGAGTCTCGATTTCTGCTGCGACATTCGGATGGTAGGGTCAGAATTTGGCGTCCACAACATGAAAGCATGGATCCATCCTGCCTTGTATCAACGGTTCAAGCTGGTGGTGGTGGTGTCATGGTGTGGGGAATATTTTCTTGACACTCTTTGGGCCCCTTGGTACCAATTGAGCATCGTTGCAACGCCACAGCCTACCTGAGTATTGTTGCTGACCATGTCCATCCCTTTATGACCACAATGTACCCAACATCTGATGGCTACTTTCAGCAGGATAATGCGCCATGTCATAAAGCTGGAATCATCTCAGACTGGTTTCTTGAACATGACAATGAGTTCACTGTACTCAAATGGCCTCCACAGTCACCAGATCTCAATCCAATAGAGCATCTTTGGGATGTGGTGGAACGGGAGATTCGCATCATGGATGTGCAGCCGACAAATCTGCGGCAACTGTGTGATGCCATCATGTCAATATGGACCAAAATCTCTGAGGAATGCTTCCAGCACCTTGTTGAATCTATGCCACGAAGAATTGAGGCAGTTCTGAAGGCAAAAGGGGGTCCAACCCGTTACTAGCATGGTGTACCTAATAAAGTGGCCGGTGAGTGTATCTGTACTATTGATTTAATCAAAGTTTGTTTAAAGTTATCACTTAAACATGCACCATGTTTGTGGGAGTCTGAGTCGGATTGGGAGTCGGATTTAGCGGAAATTGAGGAGTCGGAGTCGAGGCTTTGGCTTACCGACTCCACAGCCCTGCCCCAGAGTCTCTACAGACACCTGTGATGTCAAAATGCTCAGTACACTTGGTAAATTCTGTGAGGAGTGTGATTTCTAAAACGGGGTCATTTATTTCTGGTTGATATTTTTTTTTTTTTTTTTTTTTTTTAATATATTTGACCTCTGTCTTTTCATTTGTCAGCCAGTTCTTTATAAATCACCTAGCTCTTTCGCTTTCCAACCCTGCAGTGTGGCCAAACAGTAGTTTATGGCCACATAGGAAGTATTGTCATACTTGGGGGAAAATTATGGAACAACATTTGGGGTGCTTTTTCTCCTTTTACCAGTATTAAAAATTGAAATATTTTGAAGCCAAAAATACGTATAACTTGAAATAACAAATCATTTTTAATTTCATTTTAAAAAATTCGATGTGGGGTTTAAACCAATCATTATACCTGTAGGCAGAGGTCACACTATGTTTTTTCCAGAAGAGTAAAAATACTTCTCTGACCATTTTTGAGGAGTATTTTACCCAAGGAGGAGTACAAAAGTTGCGGTAATTCAAATACATAATATATAGGCCTAAACTTGTCCACATCTGCGTTGGAGGCAGAGTTTGGAACTTCTGTTGCAGATTCTATTAAAAGAGAGGAGGAGCAGGGTCCCTAGTGGGGTGACAGGAGGAGGGGGGAGCAGGGTCACTAGTGGGGTGACAGGGGGAGCAGGGTCACTAGTGGGGTGACAGGAGGAGGGGAAGCAGGGTCACTGGTGGGGTGACAGGAGGAGGGGGGCCAAGGGTCACTGGTGGGGTGACAGGAGGAGCAGGGTCACTAGTGGAGTGACAGGAGGAGGGGGGAGCAGGGTCACTAGTGGAGTGACAGGAGGAGGGGGGAGCAGGGTCACTAGTGGGGTGACAGGAGGAGGGGGGAGCAGGGTAACTAGTGGGGTGACAGGAGGAGGGGGGAGCAGGGTCACTAGTGGGGTGACAGGAGGAGGGGGGAGCAGGGTCCCTAGTGGGGTGACAGGAGGAGGGGGGCCAAGGTTCCCTAGTGGGGTGACAGGAGGAGCAGGGTCACTCGTGGGGTGACATGAGGAGGGGAAGCAGGGTCACTGGTGGGGTGACAGGAGGAGGGGGGCCAAGGTTCACTAGTGGGGTGACAGGAGGAGCAGCGTCACTGGTGGGGTGACAGGAGAAGCAGGGTCACTGGTGGGGTGACAGGAGAAGCAGGGTCACTGGTGGGGTGACAGGAGAAGCAGGGTCACTGGTGGGGTGACAGGAGGAGCAGGGTCACTGGTGGGGTGACAGGAGAAGCAGGGTCACTGGTGGGGTGACAGGAGAAGCAGGGTCACTGGTGGGGTGACAGGAGGAGCAGGGTCACTGGTGGGGTGACAGGAGGAGCAGGGTCACTGGTGGGGTGACAGGAGGAGGGGAAGCAGGGTCACTGGTGGGGTGAAGCCATGATTGGGGGAGGGGGGAATCACTCACTTGAAGACTAACAGGCTGAGCTTTTCACTGCCACAGCTCTCCCGCCCCAGGGCCAGGGGGCAGCTCTTCTTTCAGACCGGGGACCAGTCACACAAGTCAGCGGCTTCTTAGTGTTTCCCGTGGTCCTTTGGCAGCGTTCCCTGCCTTACTACAGCCACCCCGGGAGCCAGCCCCTCCTCCTTCCAGCTCCCGCCGGCTTCCTCTGCTGCAGGGCGCTGTATCACTCCGGTGTGCATCCAAACCAACCAGTAACAATGTTCCTTGCTATAAGGAGCTTTGCTCTTGGTTATTTCAGGCACAGGCAGCTCTGCTGCCCGTGTCATTCGCAGCACTCACTGTGCTGATTAATTTGGGGGAAAAGTCTAAGGCGTATTTGCACGCCTTAGACTTTTTCAATGGAGTAAAATGGCCTGAACAAGCTTCTATGATGCTTCTACAGGCGTTAATGTGACCTCTGCCCGTAGGTGAATTACTTGGGGTTTAGTTTCCAAAATGGGGTAAATTTTTGGGGTTTTACACTGTACCCAAAAACCTTCTGTGAAGTCTGACCTCCAAAAACCAAATGGCTTTTTTTTTTTTTTTTTATTAGCCCGTACTGTTAGGAAAGGAAAAATGAATTAAAATTGACAAAAAAAAAATCACCTCCTTTTTACTTTAATTCCTGTGAAATATGTGAAACCGAAGTCAAGAGGTATCAAATACAGGGAAACCAAATACTGTTTTTTGGTTATAGTAAAAAGAATGTTATAAAAACATATTTATTTTTATCTTTTTTGTGGAAATTTGTAAGTTCAATATTTCTGCCTTAACTTTTATAGGGGTTGTGCACGGCACCCCAGCTGTTTGAAGAGGAGGTGGCTCACCATGCTCTTCATTACATTACTCGGCGTCTCACTTGGAGTGGTGGCGTAGTATAATTAGAAAGTACTCGCTCCATTCAAGTTAAGAAGTAGTGCTCGCGTAGAGTGACGCCTCTTCTACAAACAGCTGATTGTGGACAGGTCATCAATAAAACACACCTGCCTATTTAAACTGTAGGGTACCACTACCATATATGTACAGAGCTGCAGTTCCAGCTCCATACAGGTACGGAGTGCTGATCTGGAAGGTGCTGGAGCTGCGTCTGCCCAATCAGTGGCATAGGCCCAGCCGTCAGTGAGAGCAGAATCCCTGCTGTATACGTTGGCATCGGTGAATACACCAATGCCGGTTATTAACCCCTTGTATGCCATGGTCAGATTATTAATGCACAAAGGTGTCCATAGCCTTTAAAGGGAACCTGTCATCACCGAAACACCCCCTGAACTAGAGTAAGTGTTGTATAGTGTAAGTGATGCTGAATCCGAATATGTAATTTTTATCTTCATACTCACTTCCATTCTGACGCTGTGCTCCCACAAACCTGCAGTAAAATGCACTCACTGGACTCTTCTTTGAGTCCTCTCCATTATGTGAGTGAGCACCGGAGTCCACTGAGTACATTTTACTGCAGGTTTGTCAGAGCATAGAGTCAGAATGCAAGTGAGTATGAAGATAAAACTTACATATTTGGATTCAGCATCACTTACACTATACAACGCTTACTCTAGGTCAGGGGGTGTTTCGGAGATGACAGGTTCCCTTTAAGTATAATGTGTCCTGAGAAAACAATCTCAGAATGGCTTCGATAACTAAAAGCAGTGATTACACATAAAGTGACACGTCAGATTGGCAAAATTTGACCTGTGACCCAAGGTGAAAAGTGTCTCGGTAGTCGGATAATAAAGAAATATTTGACTGGTGTGAGCTTGGAATCGAACCCCACACTTTCTATTCAGAAGGTAGGATATTTTGTGCCTAGCAGCTACTACGGTAAATTATATTATTTAGTAATAGTGAAGAAAACAGCAATGATATTTTACTGTATCATTATCACATTATCATATATCACAGAACAGTATTTGGTATCATAATGACCTGTTCAATATGAATGGTGATCGTTAAAAGGCGTAAATAAAAACAGAGCAATTGCCACCATAACCCCCTATTTGACCGGTGATAAAAGTTGATAGAAATTAAAATGTTACTGATGTGTGAGGCAAAATGTCCTGACACAAAAGAAGTTATGGCTATGAGTGTGATAGAGGGCAGGGCACACAGTAGCCTTGCTAAAGGCTGTGCATAGCAAAAGTGCAGAAGACCTTGTACCATGCGCTATGCAGAGCTTTTAGTAAGCAGGTACAGGCACAGTGCCGCTCCATATAGTATTCCATATGATGTAGTGCCTTATAAATAAGGGTTCCAAATGCTTAACCCTTTCCTTTTAAAGAGGTTGTCTCCCCCTCTCAAACAATTTGTGTTGGAAATCCGTTTAAGGGTTATGTGGTGTCACCACTATGAACATGTTTTAGTAAATATATTCCACATGAAATGACCATTCTGTAGCTGCAGCATCTATTGTTCTCCTTACATTCTTTTTAAAACTTAGTAACCCTTTAGGTACAAGCATTAGGGGTTGTTTTTTCATGATATTGTAATATATATATAATTTTTCAGCCTCTTAGACATACTTTTTCTTTCCAAACTGTGCGGAAGTCTTCTGGTGCACCTGTAATGTGCTGATTGTACATGTGTGTGCTATGTGCTCACAGCTTGCACACAGACTTGTGTAACCTGTGCATTTCTGTGAGCAAATTGCGCACATTTTTATACACCGCACAATAATTCTGTGCAGTGTGTGCTGTATGGCAGTATACATGAAGCACTGTGGCTGGCATACTGATGTGGTGTCAGGACATACACAGTAAAAACATCTTTTTCCTGAATTTTATCTTTCTGATTAGTACGTCTTATGATCCGAAAAATACCGCATTTTAATGTTTTAAATTTTAAGGCCCGTAAATGTATTAATACTTCACCCCACTCTTTCTTGTCTTTGAAGACGTAGGGAAAGACATGCAAAGACTATTGATATAGCCCAGGAAGAAGTGTTAACATGTCTTGGAATCCATCTTTATGAGAGGCTCCACCGAATCTGGCAAAAACTACGAGCGGAAGAGCAAACATGGCAGATGCTTTTCTACCTTGGAGTTGATACGTTACGTAAAAGTTTTGAGGTAAATACTAAATGTATTTGCAAATATGAGTAAAGTCAAATGCGGGTAAGGCTGGGTTCACATTACATTTTTTCCCATCCGTTTAACATATGCGTTAAATAGATGATTCAGACGGATGGCGTACAGTGGCATCCGTTAACCATAAAGTGCAGGATATAAGAACATGGGGTGCTTCATTTTTGTACCTTCTTTTTTATTTTTCTAACATATGCGTCAAACAGAGGCCTAAGGCCCCTTTCACATGAGCGTGAGACTCAGACGTCTCCCGCATGGTGTGCCGTGTACTGAACTCCCGGCACTGAACGGGGATTACATAGCATTATACTGATTTATGATGCTATGTAACCCTTACAGTTCTGGAATGTGTTGGATAATGCTGTGTTATCCAACACATTCCAGAACTGTAAGGGTTACATAGCATCATAAATCAGTATAATGCTATGTAATCCCCGTTCAGTGCCAGGAGTTCAGTACACGGCACACGATGCGGGAGATGTCCGAGTGTCATGCTCGTGTGAAAGGGGCCTAAAACGTGATGTGAACCCGCCCTAATTTAGCCGTTAAGTGCACACCACACTTCATTGTATACAGTATCCACATGTCCTCATACTCTTTGGGTGATGCAGCAAGTCTGCACTTAGTTCACTGCAACTCTTCTCAGGTGTCGGAGTACAACATTGCTTACCATAAGGCTGGTAGCCTCCTTATTTTATATGAAAGTATTTTGAGAGAGCATGTACAAGACATGACGAATCAGAAATGCTATCTGGACATTTGATCATATATGTTATTTTAACTCCTTAGTGATCAATCTGTTTTGGGCCTTAAAGGGGTTTTCCCATCTCATGCAATGGGGTGCATTTTGCTAGGATATGCCCCCATTGTGTGTTAGGTGCGGGTCCCACCTCCCCTGCAGTCCTCCATTCACTTGCTCAACTATTTCCATCAGCCCCATAGAAGTGAATAGAAGCATTAGCCGTGCAAGTGCTGTGCAATCCTCCATTCACTGGCACGGCTCTTTCCGTCGCCCCCACAGAAGTGAATAGAAGCACTAACCGTGAATCCTATGAGGATTCTGAAAATAGCTAACCCCCCTGCTTGGCTATTTTCGGCGGACCAACAGGAACGCTTGGTGGTGGTGGTGAGACCTAGTACTGCCAGCCACCACTTTGCTGGCTTAATTTTTGGCTACATTTACGAGATAGGTGTAGGACCTATTGTCTCCTTCCAAGAGCTAGAACTTTTTTTATTTTTTCATCTATGTAGCCAAATAAGGGCTTTGTTTGTTTTTTTCAGGACAAGTTTTTAATGGTGCCTTTTTAGAGTACACATAATTTGCTGATTTAACTTATTAACTCTTTTTGGAAGGGAGATGGGGGGGATGCAAACAGCAATACCGCCACTGAGTTTCAAAATTTTGTGGCGTTCATTACTTCTCATTTATTTTCGCCATAAATAACATAATAACTTTACTCTGTGGCAGTACGATTACAATGATACCAAACACCTATAGTTTTCTTTTTGTTGTTTTTTTGTGTTTTTAAATGTTATACTACTTTAGCACAATAAATCCTTTTTTCAAAAGAAGAAAACGCAACCTTTTTATTTTTCTTTCTACGGAACTGTCTGAGGACTTATTATTTTTATGGTGAGACATAACATAACACTTTTTGATCGCTTTTTATTTTGTTTTTGTTTTGTGGTGGCAAAAAGCAATTCTAGCTTTTTACTTTTTTTAACCACAAGGGTACTATAATAGGTAATCTTTTGATTGCTTCTAAAATACATTTCATTATTTTATTGTCAGAGCTATAATGACATTTATCAGCAGGCTGCGCCAGAGAGGTAAAGCCTGGTGGGACACTCTATTGGCTGCCTTTCAACCTCGGGCCTGTTTTCACCTTCCTGCCCAGGCCATTTTTTGCAAATCTGTGTCACTTTATGTGGTAATAACTTTGGAACGCTTTTACTTATCCAGGCCATTCTGAGATTGTTTTCTTGTGACATATTGTACTTCACGGCAGTAGTAAATTTGTGGCAAAATATTTCATTTTTATTTATAAAAAAAATAACAAATTTACCAAAAATTTGGAATAATTAGCAAATTTCCAAATTTCAATTTCTCTACTTTCAAAATAACTAGTAATACCTCCAAAAATAATTATTTTACATTCCCCATATGTCTACTTTATGTTGGCATAATTTTATAAATGTCATTTTACTTTTTTAGGACGTTAGAGGGCTTAGAAGTTTAGAAGCCATTTTTCAAATTTTCACCAAATTTTCCAAAACCATTTTTTTAAGCACCAATTCAGATATAAAGTGAATTTGAGGGGCTTACATAATGAAACCCCCCATAAATGACCCCATTTTAGAAACTACACCCCTCAAATTATAAAAAAAACTGCTGTTACAAACTTTGTTAACCCTTGAGGTGTTCCACAAGAACTAAAGGAAAATGGAGGTGAAATTTCAAAATTTCACTTTTTTGGTAGATTATTCATGTTAATAATTTTTTTTCTTGCAACACACCAAGGGTTAACAGCAAACTAAACCTCAATATACATTGCTCTGATTCTGCAGTTTACAGAAATACTCCATATGTGGTGGTAAACGTCTCTATGGGTTTGTGGCAGTGGTCAGAAGGAAAGGAGCGCCATATGGATTTTGGAGGCAGATTTTGCTAGAATAGTTTTTAGGCACCATTTTGTAATTGAGATACCCTGACGTACCCCTACAGTGGAAACCCTCAAAGAGTGACCCCATTTTGGAAACTACACCCTTCAACGAATATATTAAGGGGGGTACTGGCCACTTTGACCCCCTAAGCGTTTTACGGAATTTGGAAACACTTGGCTGTGAAAATGAAAAGTTTCATTTCTTCCAATAAAATGTTGCTTTAGCCCCAATTTTTTTTTACTACTGAATACGGCAGCACCCCATATTTTGTGGTAAACTGATGTGGGGGCACATGGCAGAACAGAAGGAGCGCCATATGGATTTTACAACACAGATTTTGATGGAGTGGTTTGCAGGAGCCATTGATTTTAATTTTTTTGAGCTATTGTCTTATGTAGGGGCTCATTTTTTGCAGGATGAGGTGAGGTTTTTATTGGTACCATTTTGGGGTACATAAGACTTTTTGATCGCTTGGTATTACTCTTTTTGTGAGTCAAGGTGAAAAAAAATAGCTTTTTTTAACATAGTTTTTTTTTTTAGCATTTTTTTACAGCATTCACCTGAGGGGGCAAGTCATGTGATATTTTTATAGAGCAGGTTGTTATGAATGCGGCGATACCCAATATCTCTACCATTTTTATTATTGTTAAAGGGATTCTGTCACCACGATTTTGACTATTAAGTTATTTATAGCACTGGATTCAGCTGACTATAAGCATCTCCAAAACGTTATTGTTATAGGGCATAAATGAAGATCTGATGTTAAAAATACCTTTTTTATCAACTGTCAATCTCTTACTTAAGGAGCCCAAGGGGATGTGCCAGCGATGTTGGAGCCCGGCCACGGCGATTCAGTTGGAGCCCAGCACCGCCCACCTCATTAATATTCACTTCACTGCTTGAAGCAGTGAAGCTCCGGCACGGCTGTAATCCCGCGCAGGCGCAGTACATTAAGTGGTCTGCGCCGTGCGGTCTGCGGGCTACAGCTTCACAGGATGTACTGCGCCTGCGCGGGATTACAGCCGTGCCGGAGCTTCACTGCTTCAAGCAGTGAAGTGAATATTAATGAGGTGGGCGGTGCTGGGCTCCAACTGAATCGCCGTGGCCGGGCTCCAACATCGCTGGCACATCCCCTTGGGCTCCTTAAGTAAGAGATTGACAGTTGATAAAAAAGGTATTTTTAACATCAGATCTTCATTTATGCCCTATAACAATAACGTTTTGGAGATGCTTATAGTCAGCTGAATCCAGTGCTATAAATAACTTAATAGTCAAAATCGTGGTGACAGACTCCCTTTAAGTTTTCCACATTAGATACATTTTTGAACAGAATAAAATTTTTTTTTTTGTGTTGCTATTTTCTGAGAGCCATATTTTTTTTTATTTTTCGGGCGATTGTCTCAAGTAGGGTATAATTTTTGTAGGACAAGATGACGGTTTGATTGGTACCATTTTAGGATAAATACGCGTTTTTGATCGCCTTCTATTACACTTTTTGTGAGGGAAGAGGGGAAAAACTGGCTATTTTGGCATAGTTTTTTTAAATTTTTTTTACAGCATTCGCTTGGGGGGCCATCTCATGTAATATTTTTATAGAGCAGGTTGTTACGGACGTGGCGATACCCAATATGTGTATCATTTTTATTTTTGGAAAGTTTTACACATTAGATACATTTCTGAACAAAATAAAATATTTTTTGTGTTGCCATTTTCTGAGAGCCATATTTTTTTTATTTTTCAGGTGATTGTCTTAGGTAGGGTCTCATTTTTTTGCGGGAGAAGATGACGGTTTGATTGGTACCATTTTGGGTACATACGCTTTTTTGATCACCTGCTATTACACTTTTTGTAAGGTTAGGTGACCAAAAAATGTCTGTTTTGGCACTGTTTGTTTTGTTTTTTTTTTACTGCGTTCACCTGGCGGGGTGGATGACGTGATATTTTTATAGAGCCGGTTGATACGGACGTAGCTACACCTAATATGTATACCTTTCTTTTTTTACTTTTTTTTTTTTTTTTTTTTTACTTTTTCTTTGGAAAATGGCGTTTTTTTCTAACTTGAAACTTTTATTTTAATTTTTTTTTTTAAACTTTATTTTTTAACTTTTTTTTCCCCACTTTTTTTTAACTTTTGGGGGTCTGATCCCCTTTACAATGCATACAATACTTTTGTATTGTAATGCATTGGCTGTAAGTGTATTACTCAGTGTAATACACTTACAGCCTGCTTCCTGTGTGATCCAGGGGGCTGGATCTCACAGGCTCGGAGGGATAGCAGCCACGATGCCTAAGGAAGGCATCGAGCTGCTATCCAAGCCATCGGGTCCCCGTCACAGCAGCGCGGGGACCCGATGGCACCCCTGCTCGCCATCCTGAAGCGCCGCACACCTCATGTGCCACGCTCAGCGCTGACCGCGGTACATGAAGGGTTAATGCGCCAGCATCGGTGTTTTCACCGATGCTGGCGCATTCAGCAGGGGTCCGGCACCTGGGCACAGCCGGACCCCCACCGCTGATTGGGCGAGCGCAGCTCCTACACCCGCCCAATCAGCACCGGCTCCTGTACCTAGAAAAACCATGTGATCGCTGTGATTGGACGTCACAGCGATCACATAGTCAGGAGCCGTGCACTACCGGTCCGGATGGCTTCTCTAAGTACCGGAGCATAAGTAGGCACCGGTACTTAGAGAAATACCCGTCCGGAGGCTCCCTGACACCCCTTTCCTGCAGGACTCGTGCCGCCCGCCGTCTAAAGACAGTGGGCAGTCGCAAATGAGTTAAAATCAGCACCACGTGGTGTGGGCTGTTAGAGCCAGGCCCTGATTTATCATACCTTCACTCCAGAATTCTGAGGTCAAAAAGTCTCAAAAATATGGCTTTTCCGACTTTTTTGTGACTTTGTGTTTTTACACCACTCACTCCAGTTTTGTAATATGGGTGGAAAAGTGGGTGTGGCTAGCTATGTTAATGAGTTTCACTCCAGATTTATCAGACTTTTTTTAATTATTATAAAGAAGTCGCAATCTCTCTCCTAGGAGGAGGGTGGAGTAGGAGGACCGAACTGTTTTAGGTCTAAGGATAAGGCAAAGTCATAAAGTACTCCAAAGCAAACTCAAGCAACTCTTCCCCCACCAGTCTGTACTGTATATACATACTCCTATGACAGTTTGCTGTGTACTAGATTGAGAGAGTGGAGGCAGCACGTTAGACCGCAGTGACATCATGAATCTGTGGCCACACTGCAGGAACTTTTTAAAAAAAAATTTATTTATTTTTTTAACCAGAAAACCCTTTTCAGCAGTTTCTGCGCATAATATTTATGAAACTGAAAGATTATATGCTTATCAGTTTACTATATCGCATGCAGTGCTGGCTGATTTTGCAACAAAAGTCTCAATTATTCTCAACTTAAAGTGGTTATCCCATGATTAACCCTGTTGCTACCAGCACCATACATGTACGGTGCTGGTGTGGTCTTTAAACATGACGCCCGTGTATAGCAGTACAGCCGTTTTAAACAGCAGAGGCTCGCAGCTAATGTCCCTGACTGGCAGTTATGACATTTGCAGACATTACAGCCTTTAGACGCCTTGATCATGTTTAATAACTGGATCTAAAGGGTGAAAAAACCCAGAAGCACGCATGCAGCAGTCTTTAATTCTAATAGGCTAGGTCTCTCTGAAGAGACCCAGCGTATTAGACATGCAGTTCCTCTGTTGACCAGCAGGTGGCAGGCCAACATAGATCAGCAATCCATGTACTACTATACTCCCCTATGGGAGTATAGTAATATTCTATTTAAAAAACAAGGTAGTGGACATTATAGCCTCCTAGAGGGGCTACAAAAAGTAAGAAAAGCAAATAAAAAATATAAACATCATGGGCATCACAGCATCCACAAACACCCATACTATTAAAATATAAAAATATTTTTCAAATGTGGAGAATGGCATAATGGAAAAATCTATAAAAATGGCCAATTTGTCATTTTTTTCATCACTTTTTTACCCAAAATAATTTAATAAAATCTGATCAAAAAGTCACACACTCAGTAGCATAACTCTCCCATGCAGCTCAGTAGCATAACGATAAAAAGTTACGGGGGTCAGAATATAGTGATGTAAAAAAAAAAAAAGTTTTTTTATTTTTTTAAATATTATTTACACATATAAAACCCATACATATGTGGTATCGTTGTAATCGTACTGACCCAGAGAATGAATGGAAAAGGTCAGTTTTGCCACTAAGGGAATGCCGTAGGGACAAAACTCGTAAAACTGTGGATGAATTGCTTTCTTTCCCAATTCCACCCCATCTGGATTTCTTTTCCCTCTACATTGTATGCCATATTAAATGGCGGCAATAGAAAGTACAACTTGTTCCACAAAAAACAAGCCCTCATATGGGTTTGTGAATGGAAAAATAAAAAAAACCCGGCATCTAAAGGGTTATTACCATCTGAGACATTGATGGTATATTTGTAGGATTTCTGGGACCTACTTCTGTCTCCAGAACAGTGCCCCCAGAACACTGCTCATGTTTTACATGCTCTTGATTCACTGCTATGGGAGCTCTGAAAATATCTTCGCTATTCTGGAGGTTGGCCCATACTGGAGATAGGAGTAGGTTCCAATTAAAGCAACAGTTTATAATGTGATGGAAAAATGAATCAAGTCAGCAAAGGAGGCAATATGAATAATAACAAATTATTAGTAAGTATTAACTTTCTCTCCATAATAAATGTCACATGCTGAAGTGACACAACACTGCTGCCTTTTATGGTTGTTGCTTTACCCCCCCCCCCCCCCCCAATAAAAAAAAAAAAGTGATCAATAGTTGTATGCCATCGTACGATCAAAATAAAAAGTGATCAAAAAGTCACGTATATTCCCGAAAAAATTAGCTATCAAACAGCCCTTCGAGAGAAAAGTAAACATATGGTTCTAGGAAAATAGCTGTACTAGTACCTCAGAGGCTGTTCAATAGCAATATGACACCCGTGATTGAATCCATCAATATCTGCACTGCAAAAAGTGTTCTTTCCATATTATTTACATCCACGTTAATGGCATTTCAGTTCCCAGTAGAACTTGCCTAACAATTTAACCCCTTGGCGCATTTGGACGTAACTGTACGTCCAAAGTGCAAGTAAGTTGCTGCATTTGGACGCACAGTTACGTCCAAACTGCTTACCGGGACTGTGACACTATAAAGTGTCACAGCCCCGGAGTCTCCGCTCTCCCGGAGAGCAGAGACGTCGGGGAAGCCGGCAAGGGACCAATCAGAGTGGTCCCTTGCCAGCAAGCGCTCCGATTGGTTAGTCTCTGCAGACTAACCAATCGGAGCGCTTCAGTATTAAAATGCCGGTTTCAGGCTGCGATCTCCACTCTGGAGAGAGATCGCAGCCTGAAACCAGGTAAGTCCTCTGTGCCCCCTTCTTGTAGTGCCCCCCTTGTAGTGCCCCCCCTTGTAGTGCCCCCTCCTTGTAGTGCCCCCCTGGTGCCTCCGTTGCCCCCCCTCCTGCTTTGTATTGTATGATGGCAGCGGCTCAGGATCGGAGCCGCTGCCATCAGCAGAGAGTGTGAGCTGTAATTACAGCTCACACTCTGCTGCTAACAGCTGAAATCGGTGCTGGCACCGATTTCAGCTGTTTAACCCCATAGATGCTGCGGTCAGTAGCCGCCCGCAGCATCCATGGGGTTAAGAGGGAGGGAGCTCCCTCTCTATACCATCGGGCGGCCGCTGCTGCAATGGCAACGGCCCGATGGTTACCATGGCAACCAGACGCTTTACAAAAAGCGTCCTGGTTGCCATGTAGCTAAGGCTGATTAGACCCTCAGGGTCTGATCAGCCTTAGTGTAACACTGATACAGTGCATTGCAATAGATGGCTATTGCAATGCACTGTATAGCCATCAAGCCCACTGGATCTTCAAGATCCAAATGGGTCTTGATAAAGTTTAAAAAAATGTAAAAAGTAAAAAAGAAAGTGTGAAAAGAAAGTAAAAAAAAGTGTAAAAAAGTAAAAAAAATAAAGTTTAAAAAAGTTAAAAAAGCGCCCTTTTTCCCCAAATAAAGTAAAAAAAAAGAAAAAGTACACATATTAGGTATCGCCGCGTCCGTATCGACGGGCTCTATAAAAGCGTCACATGTCCACCCCGCCAGCTGTACGCAAAATTTTTTTTTTAAAAAAAAACTATACCAAAACAGCCATTTTCTGTCACCTTGCCACACAAAAAGTGTATTAGCAGGCGATCAAAAGGCGTATTTACCCCAAAATGGTACCAATCAAACCGTCATCTCGTCCCGCAAAAAATGAGCCCCTACCTGAGACAATCGCCCAAAAATAAAAAAAACTACAGCTCTCTGACTATGGAGATACTAAAACATGATTTTTTTTGTTTCAAAATGATATTATTGTGTAAAACTTAAATAAATAAAAATAAGTATACATGTTAGGTATCGACACGTCCGTAACAACCTGCTCTACAAAAATATCACATGATCTCTCCCCTCAGGTGAACACCGTAAAAAATAAAAAATAAAAACTGTCTAAAAAAAGCCATTTTTTATCACATTTCATCACAAAAAATTTAATACCAAGCGATCAAAAAAGCGTATGCCCCCAAAAATAGTAACCAATCTAACCGTCATCTCGTCCCGCAAAAAATGAGCCCCTACCTGAGACAATCGCCCAAAAAATAAAAAAACTACAGCTCTCTGACTATGGAGATACTAAAACATGATTTTTTTGTTTCAAAAATGATATTATTGTGTAAAACTTAAATAAATAAAAATAAGTATACATGTTAGGTATCGACACGTCCGTAACAACCTGCTCTACAAAATATCACATGATCTCTCCCCTTAGGTGAACACCGTAAAAAATAAAAAATAAAAACTGTCTAAAAAAAGCCATTTTTTGTCACATTTCTTCACAAAAAATGTAATACCAAGCGATCAAAAAAGCATATGCCCCAAAAAATAGTACTAATCTAACCGTCATCTCGTCCTGCAAAAAATGAGCCCCTACCTGAGACAATCGTCCAAAAAATAAAAAACTACAGCTCTCTGACTATGGAGACATTAAAACATGATTTTTTTTGTGCTTCAAAAATATTGTGTAAAACTTAAATAAATAAAAAAAAGTATACATAATTGATATTGCCGCGTCCGTAACGACCTGCTCTATAAAAATATCACACGATATAACCTGTCAGATGAATGTTGTAAATAACAAAAAATAAAAACTATGCCAAAACTGCTAGTTTTTGTTACCTTGCCTCACAAAAAGTGTAATATAAAGGTACCAAAAATCGCATGTACCCTAGAATAGTACTAACAAAACTGCCAACTTATCCCGTAGTTTCCAAAATGGGGTCAGTTTTTTGGAGTTTCCTACTCTAGGGGTGCATCAAATCTGACATGGAAACTTAAACTTTTTCCAGTGAAATCTGCCCTAGCGTTCCTTTTCTTCTGCGCCGTGCCGTGTGCCTGTACAGCAGTTTACGATGACAAATGGGGCATTTCTGTAAACTACAGAATCAGGGTAATAATTATTGAGTTTTGTTTGGCAGTTAACCCTTGCTTTATTCTCGGACTAAAATGATTTAAATGGAAAATCTGCCAAAAAAGTGAAATTTGGAAATTTTGGCTACATTTTTCTTTAATTCTTGTGGAACACCTAAAGGGTTAATAACGTTTGTAAAATCAGTTTTGAATACCTTGAGGGGTGTAGTTTCTAAAATGGGGTCATTTTTGGGTGGTTTCTATGATGAAAGTCTCACAAAGTGACTTCAGACCTGAACTGGTCCTTAAAAAGTGGGTTTTGGAAATTTTGTGAAAAATGTCAAGATTTGCTTCTAAATTTCTAAGCCTTCTAACGTCCCAAAAAAATAAAATGTAATTTTCAAAATGATCCAAACCTGAAGAAGACACATAGGGAATGTAAAGTAATAACTATTTTTGGAAGTATTACTATGTATTTTAAAAGTAGAGAAATTGACATTTGGAAATTTGGAAATTTTTCTAAATTTTTGGTAAATTTGGTATTTTTTTATAAATAAGAATGAAATATTTTGACTCAAATTTACCACTGTCATGAAGTACAATATGTGACGAGAAAACAATCTCAGAATGGCCCGGATAAGTAAAAGCGTTCTAAAGTTATCACCACATAAAGTGAGACATGTCAGATTTGAAAAATGGGGCTCCGGCATTTGGTCCAAACTGGCTGTCGGTTGAAGGGGTTAAAGGACATCTGGTGTCTCACATGGCATGAACTGAGCACAGCATATTGGGTTGCACAACACCTGCAGTTTTCAATTCCCACCGTACCCGGCTCATTAATTTCTGCTTAACACCTGTGGAGTCAAAATGCTCACTTCACCCTTTAAGGTAAATAAATACCTTGAGGGGTGTAGTTTCCAGGTAACTTCTCGGTGGTTTCATTTATTATTTCACCTCAGAGCATCTACAGTTGGCACTGCATGCATAAATCGCCACATTGGGCCCCAAGTAAGCCCTGTTGTATGTTCAAGCAAAAGATTAGGGCTACATGTAGGGTGTTTTTAAAACCAGGAGGGCTTACTTTACACACTGACATAGTCTTGTTACAGCATATTGGGCACTGAAATGGAGTAGCTGTGTAAAAATTGCAGCATCCACTGTGAATTAATGTTTGCAAAACCCCTGTGAGATCAAAATGGTCACAGCGCTCATTTATGTGAGGAGTGTGGTTTCTAAAATGAGGTCACTTCTTGGGGGTTTCTTTTTTATTTGATCTCAAAGCCTCTGCAGTTGTTGGCCAGTGCTGTATAAATCACCAAAATGGGCCTCAAATGCACATGGTGCTCCTTCGCTTCGGGACACTGCCGTGTGGCCATACACCACTTTTCAACCACATATGAGGTGTTGTCCTATTCAGGAGAAAATGGGTAACAAATTTTTTCCTGTTACCCCTTCTATAAATGAAAAACTTGGACATAAAGCAACTTTTCTTGTTTAAAAAAATATCATTTTCACAGCCAAGTGTTTCTAAATTCTTGTGTGTAAATTCCTGTGGGGTAAAAACAATCACTGAACCCCTCAAATTCCTTGAGGGATGTAGTTTCCAAAATAGTGTCACTTACGGATATTATACTGTATGGGTAACGCAGTGTCTCTTTAAATGTGACATGGTGCTTGAACCATTCCAGCAAAATGTCCTCCAAAAACCAGCAATTTACAACCACATATGGTGTGTTTCCCTTGCTGTCAGCCCTTACATTACAAGTGTGCACAACCTCTTTAACCGGAACAGAAGATTTGCCTTTTGTGTCAACAGAGCCTACCTACCATGAAAGGACAGAGTCTCTTGTTTTACAAGAAGCCCATTTTACTACCAAACATTTACTGTAGTGGCAATTTATTACTTCAGACAAATGAGTCTATAGATAGGTGTTATGTATGAGGGGGAAAAAGCAAACCTCCTGCTAATCAAAGACAACCCCATCATTTGTGGGTCTATGCTTTTTCAAGCAGCTTGTAGCTCTTTGCATATCAGAAGGTCACCTACTTGTGTGTTTGTTGGTACGATGTATTAAAGGGGTATTTGGTAAAGTAACTAAAACTGCATTAAGGCTGCAAGCTGTGACCCAACCAGAACCCATACCTATTCATATAACCGGAGTTTCATTTTACCGTGCAATCCATTTATCTAGCTCCTGTGTGAGCCTGCAGCACACTGAGAGTATCTTGGCTCCTGATCATCCCTCACAAAACTACAATCCCCACAATCTCTAGCTTTCCTGCTGTGAGTTTGTGCTTGTTCATGAGTGTTGATGTTTATTAATTGGCTCCCTGATATTCCAGCCCAATCATGCCCCCTCTTCTCAGTAATCAGCAGCCCACTAACATTTACCTAGAGAATTGATAGCAACACACTGAGCATGCTCGACCTAACAAAGGCTCAGAACTACAGGTCGATGCCATGGTAACTTATGAGGAAACACAGTTGGGTAGCAGAGGAAGAAAACTACTTTTATAACTACTGAACTGTAAATATGTGAAATTGACATTATATTAGGTAATTATTAATAATGAGTTAGTCTAAAACGTAAACTATATTTATGGTAACTGCAATACCCCTTTAATATGGTAATTTTTTATTTTGTAGATGACTGTGGAGAAAGTGCAAGGAATCAGCCGTCTGGAACAGCTGTGTGAGGAATTTTTGGAAGAAGAGAGGGTACAAGAGCTCAAGCAAGAAAAGAAGCGTCAGAAAAAGAAGAACAGGAGAAAAAATAAATGTGTTTGCACTATACCAGTTTCAGCTGACATTAAGGAATTGTCAGTTGAAAGTGAAAAGGATGTAAGTAATTTAGTTACACTTACTGTTTGCAAATTTTGCTTGTAGCCTGTCTTTAAATGAGCTGTAAGACTTGAGCTTCAGAAAATGCTGTGGCTGGTCTCATTCACTGTTGCTCATTATTTTTTCTCTACCATTTACTGGCCCCTTAGCCAAACAGCAATAACCTTTCAAGGTATTTCCACATGACCACTAATTCAGCAGCAGAAAACTGGCCTTTTCCGCTGCTAAATCCACATTCAAAACACCATCAACTGTTTCCCATTGACTTCAATGTAAAAAAATAAAAAAATAAAAAAAATAAAAATCACCATCTGCCCAAATGGTATGGTTTTATTCAGTAGCTAATGTGAAAAAAGCTTTAGACGTGATGTTTCTATTTTAAAGCAGATTTGATTTAGAATTTGAAAGAACTCGATGGCAAAGCAGGAAAAACCTCACTCAAAACTTTTCTAAAATTCTTGTAAAAACTCTTGAAAACTCAACCAAATTCATAATCTGCCACCAAATACGACCTGTACTCTACTGATTCTGCTACTGAATTTTCTGCTATGTGAACATTTCCCTCATTGTTCTAGTACCAGTTTAAGTGCAGTTTAATCTGGTTGGTTGATATTCATTTTTTTTATTGGTTCAAATAGCAGTGTTACAGAAATATAAAATCTCATATGAGTTGACCATTTTACACTTTTCAAAGAACCACATCTACCTTCCTCTACAGGGAACGAGGAGACATAAAAACAAACCATAATGAGGGAAAAATAATAATCATGTACAAATTGGTTTTCACGATTGAACAGGAGTTGTAGACATGGGTCCTAAGATTAACAAAATCTTTTAAAGAAACTCTTTTGTCAGTAGAGCAAAAACATTTAATTTTAAAAAGAGAATTTCCCAGGGTTGAGCGCTGCACTTCAGGACATAGACTGGGAGAAACTATTGTCACATAATGACACTAATGCTAAATGGGAGTGCTTTAAATCTACTTTGGATAAGTATATTAATCACAGTCCTAGAAGTAATGAATATAAAATTAAACCCCACATGGCTAACAAATAGTGTCAGAAGGGCAATAAATGACAAAAAAAAGTGCCTTTAAGAAATACAAATCTGAGGAATCCGCTATAGCCTATAAAAATTATAAAGACGTAAATGAGCAATCTTATGGTATGCAAGTTTTTCTCCATAGGCGTTCGGCACTTTTGAAGCATTGCTGAAGGAAACGAGTTTGAGGTGTAAGCTAGGGTTGCTTTCATCTCAGTTTGGAGGTTCTGAGTGTAGGGTGTGCCATCTCATACAGGGCACTTCTGAGGGTGTCATTATAGTGTTTTGCAGCAAGCTCAGGACCAGAGGGAAGAGATTGTGGACAGGGAGTTAGAGCCCGTTCACACGACCGTGTGAATGGGTCCGCATCTATTCCGCAATTTTGCGGAATAGATGCGGCCCCATTCATTTCAATGGGCAGCATTAGATTGCGGACAGCCGCGAAAAAAGATAGAACATGTCCTATTCTTGTCCGCAATTGCGGACAAGAATAGGCATTTTGTATGGGGTGCTGGCCATGTGTGTTCCGCAAATTGCGGAAAACACACTGGCCGGCATCCGTGTTTTTGCGGATCCGCATTTTTGTGGACACGGCTGTCTGAACGGCCCCTTAGGGCTGTCAGTAGAGATGTTGCCCAAAATGAGTTTGTAATTCTGAGGACAAGAAGTGTGGCAGCCAGATGACCTAGTGATCCAGGAACTGGGTGGGTGAACCAGGGGCGTCTGTAAATAACTGGCACTCTGAGGGAGAGAGGATGGAATAGTCTGACAGTGTGGACCGAAAAAGATGGGAATGAGAGTGATGGTACCAAGATAATAACCAGGAAAGTACACTGTAGGGAAAGTACTACACCTACTCCATCACCATGCCTGTTGTCTGGTCTTGAGGTACGTGAAAAATGTATGCCACCGTAAGAGAGAGCAGCAGGAGAACCCGCGTCAGAATGCGGAAACCAAGAGGGCCAGCAGTTTAAAAGAATTAGTATGAAATCATTTGTGAATTTATGGGAGCTTGTTACACACTGACCATGGATTCTAGAATGCACAGTTTAGAGGGGACACACAACAAATGTTTGAGATTAACAGGGTTATAATAGTGGAGGGATTGAAATTAGAAAACGGTGGGCTGGGATTAGGAGAGATATCCGCTGAAGTTAGAAGCAGAAGTATGAAGGGAGAGCAGGTGGCTTTGTGATGTGTAGGAGAGCTTTTTGTGCTGCACCGTGGGGCATGATGAGTTGAGATGATTCAGGAAGGTGACTAAAGCATGTGAGCTGTACATCGGGGAGGGAGGGGGGATTGATATGGAGAGAGTGAAATGGGGGTGTAACATGGTGGTGAGTGTGTTGGAAAAGAGCACACAATAAAATGCGCCTCTACAGACACGGAACATGGTTCTAGAAAAGGTCGAAAGTGTATTAGGGCGTTTTGCACTACATTTCTGTCTCCTGCTCCATTTAACTGCCATGTTTAACTGCCACATGTTGAGACAATATGTCGCTTCAACAGATATAGTGCTTTCACTCTTGCTTGACCCCAGCAAGTGCTTTCCCTTAGACTGTTTCTACACTTATAGGGACTGTGATCATGATGCTAGAGGGGTCATAGACGGGTAATTTATTGGGAGAACATCTATAAAACCAAGCACAATTATATCACACTTGCAGAAAACAATATAGATGGGTGAATAGCAGATGTATGTGCCAGGGAAACAGGAGGAAAGATGGAAGCTGCACAATTGTGCTTAGGTAAAGCTGGGTAGAGCAGTTTTGTTCAATGCAATGCAGACATACCAGTATGGAGAGAGGACAGAAGCATGTTATACAACTGCCATGTTTACCTGTCAGGCTTTTAGACAATATGATTGTCGATTTCACTCATGCTTGACCCCAGAGAACTATCAAAGTCTGCTCTTCGTTATGCGTGGTTGGGGAGTGTATCATGGCATGAACAAAGGAGATTTCTGATGACAGAAGAATAGTTGTTGATCAGACTGGAAAAGGTTATAAAGCCATCTCTAAAGAGTTTGGACTCCACCAATCCACAATCCGATTGTGTACAAATGGAGAGGATTGAAAACAATTATTACACTCCCCAGGAGTGGTCAACTAAGGGGGCACAAAGCAAACAAAGATGACCTCTAAGCAACTAAAGACCTTTTTCACATTAGCTAATGTTATGAGTCCCCTAATGGTGGGGTACTGAACAACAACGGTGTGGATGGTAAAGCTGCAAAGAGAAAGCCGCTGCCCGCCAAAAAGAACATCACTGCCTGTCTGCAGTTTGCTAAAGATCACCTGGACAAGCCAGAAGGCTATTATAACAATGTATTGTGGATGGAGGAGACCAAATTAGAATGTAATTAGGGATGAACGAATCTACTTCCGATGCTTCATCCGAAGTCTGTTTGCATAAAACTTTGTTAAAATGTATTGGCTCCAATGAGCCAAAGTTATTACTTTGCAAAGTCTCGTGAGGCTTCGGGTAATGACTTCATAAGTTAATTTCTACTGTGAAAAAAAAAACAAAAAACCTTTGTACCTGCTCCATACAGTATTCTAACAAAGTTTTATGCAAATCGACTTCGGATGAAGCATCTGAAGTTGATTCGCTCATCCCTAAATATAATGTATGGAGAAAGGAAAACATTGCATTACAGCATATAGACTTCAGCCTATCTGTGAAACACTGTGGTGTTATCTTGGTTTTGGGTATGTTTTTGTCCATCTGGACCAGAACTGCTTAGTGTCATTGATGGAGCAATGAATTCTGAAATATACCAGCAAATTCTAAAGGAGAATGTCAGGACATCTGTCTGTGAACTGAATCTCAAGAGAACATGGGTCATGTAGCAAGTCAACATCCCTAAGCACAGAAGTCATTCTACCAAAGAATGGTTAACCCCTTCAAGTGACAGCCAGTTTGGACCAAATGCCGGAGCCCCATTTTTCAAATCTGACATGCGTCACTTTATGTGGTAATAACTTTGGAACGCTTTTACTTATCCAAGCCATTCTGAGATTTTCTCGTGACACATTGTACTTCATGATAGTGGTAAATTTGAGTTGATATATTTTTCCTTTATTTTCCCAAAAAATTTGGAAACCTTCACAATTTTCTAAATTTTAATTTCTCTTCTTTTAAGACGGATAGTAATCCCTCATAAAATAGTTATCAGTCATCATTCCCCATATGTCTACTTTATGTTGGCATCATTTTATAAATGTAATTTTACTTTTTTAGGACGTTAGAAGGCTTACAAGTTTAGAAGCCATTTTTTTAATTTTCAAAACCATTTTTTTAAGCACCAATTCAGATATAGAGTGATATTGAGGGGCTTACGTCATGGAAACCACCCTTAAATTACCCAATTTTAGAAACTCCACCCCTCAAATTTTTAAAAACTGCTGTTACAAACTTTTTTAACCCTTTAGATGTTCCACAAGAATTAAAGGAAAATGGAGACAAAATTAAAAAAAAAAAAAATTTTTAAGCAGATTTTTCATGTTAAGCAATTTTTTCTTGCAACACAGCAAGGGTTAACAGCAAACTAAACCTCAATATACATTGCTCTGATTCTGCAGTTTACAGAAATACCCCATATGTGTTGGTAAACTGCTCTATGGGCACGTGGCAGTGGTCAGAAGGAAAGGAGCGCCATACGGATTTTGGAGGCAGATTTTGCTAGAATGGTTTTTAGGCACCATTTTGTAATTGAGAGACCCTGACGTACCCCTTCAGTGGAAACCCTCAAAAAGTCACCCCATTTTGGAAACTACACCCTTCAAAGAATATATTAAGGGAGGTACTGACCACTTTGACCCCCTAAGCGTTTTACGGAATTTGGAAACACTTGGCTGTGAAAATGAAAAATTTCATTTCTTCCAATAAAATGTTGCTTTAGCCCAAAATGTTTCATTTTCACAAGGGCTAACAGGAGAAAAGCACCCCATAATTTGTTCCCCATTTTCTCCTGAATACGGCAACATGTGGTGATAAACTGCTGTGGGGGCACATGGCAGGACTCAGAACAGAAGGAGCCCCATATTGATTTTGCAACACAGATTTTGATGTATTGGTTTACGGGAGCCATTGATTTTTATTTTTTTGAGTTATTGTCTTAAGTGGGGGATCATTTTTTGCGGGATGAGGTGACTTTTTCATTGGTACCATTTTGGGGTACATTTTGGAGACTTTTTGATCGCTTGGTATTACACTTTTTGTGAGTCATGGTGAAAAAAATAGCTATTTTAGCATAGTTTTTTTTTTAACATTTTTTTTTTTTACAACGTTCACCTGAGGGGACAAGTCATGTGATATTTTTATAGAGCAGGTTATTATGGACGCGGCGATACCCAATATGTCTACCATTTTTTATTTTTGTTAAGTTTTACACATTAGCTGCATTTTAGAACAGAATTGAATCTGGTTTTTGTGCTGCCTTTTTTCTGACTGCCTTATTATTTATTTATTTATTTATTTTTTGGGCGATTGTCTTAGGTAGGGTATCAATTTTTGCGGGATGAGGTGACGGTGTGATTGGTACCATTTTAGGGCAAATACGCCTTTTTGATCACCTGCCATTAATCTTTTTGGGAGGGTAGGTGACCAATAAATGGCTGTTTTGGCATAGTGTTTTTTTTATTTTTTGCGTTCACCTGGAAGGGGGGTCATGTAATAATTTTATAGAGCCGGTCGATACGGACACGATACCTAATATGTCTATTTTTAATTTTTTTTTTTTACCATTTTTTTTAACTTTATTTGGGGAAAAGTGCGCTTTTATTTTACTTGAAACCTTTTATTTTTTTAAACTTTTTTTTTACACTTATTTTTAACTTTCTTTTTACACTTTTATTTTTATTTATCAAGACCCATTTGGATCTTGAAGATCCAGTGGGCTTGATGGCTATACAGTGCATTGCAATAGTCATCTATTGCAATGCACTGTATCAATGTTACACTAAGGCTGATCAGACCCTCAGGGTCTGATCAGCCTTAGGTACATGGCAGCCAGGACGCTTTTGTAAAGCGTCCGGTTGCCATTGCAGCAGCGGCGGCCCAATGGCAGAGAGAGGGATCTCCCTCCCTCTCAACCCCATGGATGGCATCTATGTCGGCATCTATGGGGTTAAACAGCCGAAATCGGTGCCAGCACCGATTTCCGCTGTAGCAGCAGAGTGTGAGCTGTAATTATAGCTCACCCTCTCTGCTGATGGCAGTGGCTCTGATCCTGAGCCGCTGCCATCAGAGATAACAGCGCAGCATGGGAGACCCAGAAAAGGAGGAGTTAATGCTGAGGGACATTATGGGGCATTATAGGCACAGGGGACATCTTACCTGGTTTCTGGCTGCGATCTCCAGAGTGGAGATCACAGCCTGAAACCAGCATTTTAACACTCAAGCGCTGGATTGGTTAGTCTGCAGAGACTAACCAATCGGAGCGCTTGCCGGCAAGGGGCCACTCTGATTGGTCCCTTGCCGGCTGCCCCGGTGTCTCTGCTCTCGGGGAGAGCGGAGACACCGGGGCTGTGACACTTTATAGTGTCACAGCCCCGGAAAGCATTTTGGACGTCCCTGTACGTCCAAATGCAGTAAATTACTTGCAGTTTGGATGTACAGTAACGTCCAAATGCACAAAGGGGTTAAAGAAGGATAAAGTTAAAATTTTGGAATGGACAGATAGAAATCCAATAGAATTAGTAACATTAGTAACGAAAAAAGACATCTGTCCATCCAGTTTGGCCTGTTTTCCTACAAGTTGATCCAGAGGAAGGCAAAAAAAAACCCTGTGAGGTAGAAGCCAATTTTCCCCACTTTAGGGAAAAAAAATTCCTTCCTGACTCCAATCAGGCAATCAGAATTACTCCCTGGATCAACGACCCCTCTCTAGTAACTATAACCTGTAATATTATTACCCTCCAGAAATACATCCAGGCCCCTCTTGAACTCTTTTAGTGAACTTACCATCACCACCTCCTCTGGCAGACAGTTCCATAGTCTGACTGCTCTTACCGTAAAAAATCCTCTTCTATGTTTGTGTACAAACCTTCTTTCCTCCAGACGCAGAGGATGTCCCCTCGTCACAGTCACAGTCCTGGGGATAAATAGATCATGGGAGAGATCTCTGTACTGACCTCTGATATATTTATACATAGTTATTAGATCTCCCCTCAGTCGTCTTTTTTCTAAAGTGAATAAGCCGAATTGTTGTGGAATGGCCTGAAGCGAGCAATTCATGGGAGCAAACACACCAACATCGAAGCTGTTTTTACTGAGGAATGGGCTGTAATTCTTACAAGGCGATATGCAGGACAAATTGATAATTGCAGGTTTACTTGCATTTATTTCTTCAAAAGGGGGCCACACCAGATACTATAAGCAAAAGTTCATTTAATTTTGTCATTCACAGATATGTGATTTTTATATCAAATCTTATTTTAACTCCTTTAATTTGGTTATCTTTACTTTTAGGACTTGTGTGATAAAGATTACATATATTTAGGTCAAATTTATGCAGAAATATAGAAAATTCGCAAAGGTTTGCAAATTTTCAAGCACTACTGTGTGTGTGTATGTATGTATATATATATATATATATATATATATATATATATATATATATATATGGGTCAGTGTGCTAAAGGCAAAAAATCTAGATAGCATATGAATGAAAAATACAGTTGTGTTTGAGGCCTAAGGCCCCATGCACACAACAATCTGCAGTCCAGGAAACCGTGTGTTGGCCATATCTCACTAATCTGAAATGATTACATCAGTGATTTATAATGTATTAAGGTCCTGTCTGAATAAAAGACCACACTTGCATGACTATGTTTGGAAAATTAGAATTTGTTTATGGCTACTGCCAGAGTGAATGCATTCATGTTCCAGGTGGTAATAGTCCCTTCTTCAGAAGTACTATCTGAAATTAACAATCATGACATGGTTCATGATGGACCCCCAACAATCACCAGAGTGGGGACACCGCACTCCTCAGATTCCCCCAAAATTAAGTATACAGCAGGTGGGGCATTAGTACTTCAGTTCCATTCATTTCTGCGAGTTCAAGAAATAGCCAAGCTATTGTCTCCAGAGCTCATGTAAAAATGAATAGAACGTTAAAATGTTTGCCCAACCTGCCAATTATGGGGTCCCAACAGTAGGGCCACAACACCTATCCTGTGAATATAGGATAACTTGTAACAACTAAAATACCCTTTAAGCGTTTTATCTTCAGAGTTGTATGTTTTGCTGGGAGATTAAAAAGGACAGAAATTGACGTTGCAGGCCAGGAAAATCAATCTGTTTCCCCCAAATAGCTTTAAATTTCAAGATACAGTTCCTTTCAGATACACTCATCTCCTAGTAACATTGTTTTTCCTAGAAATAAACTCTTGAGCAGTCGATGAGGAGGGCTGCATCCAATGAGCAGCAAACATTTTCCTCCCTTGATAAAGTGCTCTTTGTATTTCAAGAGAACTTGAGTGATCCAGGTCCCAATTTCCAAAGAAGTCCAGTAAATGCACCTTGGGATTAGCCACAATATCCATTTCCAAAACATTTCTAATAACATCCCAACACAGCCTTTCATTTCTCACTCAACTCTCTACATTCCCACATTATATTTAGGAGATGGGCATCTGGAGCCAGTGGAATTGCCTCACATTCCAATATGATGAAAGTGTATAAAATACACTTGAGAGAGTTGGTGCACTTCACTAGGAGACAGAGCAGGAGCCACCACATACCTATATGTGAATTGTTAGCTGTGCACTGATGTAGCTTTGAATGACAATGTCAGGCAGCAGCCATGTAATCTTGCCTGGTTCATGGGGGATTGGCACTCGCAGAATACAGGCTTACGGAGGGAAATAATCAGAGAGTATGGGGTCAGTCGTGATTATGCCGCTGCTGCCTAATCCTGTTACTCAAAACTGGGGGTGCATAGGACTGCATAAGGAGTGTGTCTGTCTGTGCAATGAGGTGCAACAGTGACATCCTTGTTGTACCGGGCAGTTAATTTGCATGTCAGGAAACAAATGAATTTCTCTGGAATGCAGACACCAATTGGAATAGGAGAAAAAGCAATTTATTCAGTAAACCAACTCGCATCTAACAATGCATTTGGATTGATATGCAGGTATACGGTGACAAATTCCCTTTAAATGGAATGTATCATTATGAAACACCCCATTGTTTAAATTGCATTTTTGTTATTTTTAACCCTTAGGATACCAGCACCATACAGCTGCCTTCCATGAGAGCCAGTGAGATCCAGCCCACTGGATCTCACAGGCAGAAAGCTGTAAGTGCATTACAGTGCCTAATACACTTAGTCAATTCATTACAATACAGAAGTATTGTAATGCATTGTAAATAGAGATGAGCGAACGTGCTCGTAGTGAGCGCTGTACCGCTCGGCTCCCCTGCGCTCGCATGGGCGCTGGCAGCCTCTTCCGTCCTCCTCACCTGACGGAAGCGGCTGCCTGCGCCCATGCAAGCGCACGGGAGCCGAGCGGTACAGTGCTCGTTACGAGCACGTTCGCTCATCTCTAATTGTAAAGGGAATCAGACCCCCAAAAGTTGAAGTCCCAGAGTGGGACAAAAAATAAAGTGAATAAAAGAAGTTAAAAAATAACATTTTAGAAAAAAAAGTTTCAAGTAAAAAAAATAAATAAAAGCATCCTTTCCCCAAAATAAAGTAAAAAAAAAAATTAGTAAAAAAAAGGGAAAAAAGAAAAGTGGACATATTCGGTATCGCCACGTCCGTATCGACCGGCTCTATAAAAATATCAAATGATCCACCCTGTCAGGTGAACGCCCTAAAAAAATAAATAAATAAAAACTGCCAAAAAAGCCATTTTATGGTCAACTTGCCTCACGAAAACTGTAATACCAAGCGAATAAAAAGGCTTATTTAGCCCAAAATGGTACCAATCAAACCGTCATCTCATCCCGCAAAAAATAAGACCCTACCTAAGACAATCGGACAAAAAATTAAAAAAAAGGCTCTCAGAAAATGGCAACACAAAAACAAGATTTTATTCTGTTCAAAAGGGCTTTCACTGTGTAAAACTTAACAAAAATAAAAATGATAGACTTATTAGGTATCGCCGCGTCCGTAATAACCTGCCCTATAAAAATATTACATGAGATTGCCCCTCAGGTGAATGCTGTAAAAAATTTTTTAAAAAAAACACGCTAAAACAGCCATTTTTTTTCACCGTGCCTCACAAAAAGTGTAATACCAAGCAATCAAAAAGTCTTATGTACCCCAAAATGGTACCAATTAAAATGTCGCCTCATCCGGCAAAAAATGAGCCCCCACATTAGACAATCACTTAAAAAATAAAAACCAGTGTTGCCCTTAAACCGACCCATATGGTGCTCCTTCCGTTCTGAGTCCTGCCATGTGCCCCTACAGCAGTTTGCCACTGCATATGGGATGTTGCTGTATTCAGGAGAAAATGGGTAACAAATTATAGGGTGCTTTTTCTCCTGTTACCCCTTGTGAAAATTTAAAATTTGCGGCTAAAACAACATTTTATTGGAAGAAATGAAACTTTTCATTTTCACAGCCAAATGGGGGGGCAAAGTGGTCAGTATTTTAAGGGGTGTACAGTAGTTTCCAAAATGGGTTCACTTTTTGAAGGTTTCCACTGTTAGGGGTACGTCAAGGTCTCACCAAATACTAAATGGTGCCTAAAAACCATTTTTACTAAAATCCATATGGCGCTCTTTTCCTTCTGACCACTGCCATGTGCCCATACAGCACTTTACCGCCACATATGGGGTTATTTCTGTAAAGTTCAGAATCAGAGTAATATATATTGGTTTATTTTGCTCTTAACCCTTGCTGTGTTGCAAGAAAAAATTGATTAACATAAAAAAATCTACCAAAAAAGTGAAATTTTGAAAATTCTCCTCCATTTTTCCTTTAATTCTTGTGGAACAAAGTTTGTAACATCAGTTTTAAATCATTTGAGGGGTTTAGTTTCTAAAATAGGCTCATTTATGGGTGGTTTGCATTACATTAGTACACTCAAAATCATTTTATTACTGAATTGGTGCTCAAAAAAAGGGTTTTGGAAATTTCGTTGAAAATTTTGCTTCTAAACTTCTAAGCCTTTTTCAACATTTTTTTGTTAATTTTGGATTTTTTCATAAAAAAAGGTAAAATATATTGACTCAAATTTATGACTGTTATGAAGTACAATGTGTCACGAGAAAACAGTCTCAGAATGGCTTGGATAAGTAAAAGTGTTCCAAAGTTACTACCTCATAAAGTGACACGTCAGATTTTTTAAAAATTGGCCTGGGATTTAAAGTGGCATAGTACTGAAAGGGTTAAATACTTTTTTTTATGCTTATTTTGAATTTTCCTTGTCAATATTTATGTTTAAACAAGAACCGTAAAATCCTGCAGTTTTTGCAATGGCCGTGAAGCCTAATAAGCTCCACTTCTTGGTCTGTACAGATCACCTTTCAGCAGTTAATTGCTTATCTGTCATTCTAGGCCTGCCTGTAATGATATCACCTCTGTGTATCTGTGTATAGATTAGACAGGATCCACTGCTCACAATACCTGATTGTCAAAGCATATCTGGTCCTTCCTTGTACAATGACCTCTGTGCAGGTCACCGAGCATGTCTTGAACACTGTCCCAACAACCCCCCACCCCCCGGAAGTCAATGAGGTCCCCTGCAGACCATTGTGTCTATGGCCCATGAAGCTGGTTTAAAGCAATTTCTAAAGGGGTCGTCTGTTTTTTTAATGTTGATGAACTGATGAACTATCATCAGGATAGGTCATCGAAATCAGATTTGGGGGCTGGGGGGCGGGGGCAAGAACACTGCCTTCTCTTCATTGTTTACCTGCTCGCCATCGCAAACGTAGCACTGACCAGTTGTAATTACATCTAGTACTTATACACTTGAACAGGAAGGAGCCGTCCCATTGAAGTGAATGGGACGGCTTATGTGTAAGAGCACTGCTTTCTCTTCAACAGCTGATCGGCGGGGTGCCAAGTGTTAGCCGCCCCCCCCACCCCCCACCGTTCTGATATTGATGACCTATCTGGATAAGTCATTAATATAAAAAAACAAAAAAACAAAAAAAAACGGACAACCGCTTTTATGCTTTCTAAATGCTGTTAAGAACAGCTCAGGCAAGATGGCAGCCCCCATAATCATTCAGGAAATTAAATAAAAGCAGGTTAGAAGAAAGGGATGTGGTTTTTAAAATTTTTGGTGACACATTTCTTTTAAGCCACCCTTTCTCAATATGTACCAATGTAGGAAAAGGGCATTTATACCCGCCCACATATCGACCTCCAAAGCTGTATGACCAGTTGCACTGCTAACTAACCTACCATTAACCCCTAAACCATCTATCAGACTCCAAGCTTTAAGTTGCTGTAACTGAGAGGCCAGAAAATACAAGGGCAGGACCCCTTAGGCCGTCTTAATTTTCTGCAGACTTTCAAACATTATTCTCCTAAAATGTCTCTTCCATAGTAGGGTTCTGAGAATCGTTTACTTTACTAAAATTTTGGATTGTCATGATTTAAATGTATTTCCCTCAATAAATACATGTTTACTTTTGTCCCCAGGACCCTTCGGGATATGTTGGAATGGGTTATAATTCCTGCAGTGGCTTACAGGATACCAGTAGTTTTGTGAAAGTTGCAAATTTAAATTCTCAATGTTCTTCGTGCACATGTCCAAGTCGAAATGGCCTTTTGGTATCTTCAAGCATGAAAAAAGGTAAGGTTATAATGACAACGGTGGTGCAGTGAGTAATGGTCATCTGCATTGCAGTGCATCTTCAGATTTTCACTGTTGCTGTTGTCCTGTGATGTTTAACCCCTTCGGGCCCGGAGCTTTTTTCGGTTCTGCATTTTCGTTTTGCGCTCCCTGCCTTCAAACAGCCATAACTCTTTTATTTTTCTGTTCACATAGCTGTATGAGGGCTTGTTTTTTGCGGGACAAGTTGTACTTTCCAACGCCACCATTTAATATTGCATACGGTGTAGTGGGAAGCGGGAAAAAAATTCCAAACCGGGTGAAATTGCAAAGAAAACGCTATTCCGCTACAGTTCTACGGGTTTCTTATTTACAGCGTTCGATGTGCATTAAAACTGATCCGTTACTCTCATTCTACTGGTCAGTACGAATCCGGCAATACCTAATATGTATAGTTTTTCCTGCGTTTTCATAGTGATAAAATAATTAGAAAGTTGCCCTTTTTTTTTTTTTTCCTTGTCAAATCTTGACCCCTATAACTTTTTGGTATTTATGTGTACAGAGCTGTATGGGGGCTCATTTTTTGCGGGACGATCTGAAGTTTTTATTGATACCATTCTGGGGTGTGTATGACTTTTTGATCACTTTTTATTTAATTTTTTTTAGAAAAAAAAGCGACAAAAAACGGCAAATCGCCATTTGGACGCTTTTTCCGCCACACAATTCGCCGTATTGGAATTTTTTTTTTATATTTTAAAAGTACGGGCGTTTTCGGTCACGGTGATACCCATGATGTCTATATTTATTGTTATTTAGGTATTTATTTTTTACTTATACGGAAAGGGGGGTGATTTGAACTTTTACATCTTTTTTATTTTTTATATATTTTTTAACATTTTTTTTTTTATTTTTTTTTTACTATTAGAAAGCTCAAATATGGGCTTATATATTGTGGCTTTTTTTTTTTTTTTCTTTATGAGCAATTCTGGGTTTTATAGACTCAGAAATCCATGAATTGCTCATTTCTTATCCTGGCCTGCCATCTAGTGGCCAGAATAAGAATTGCACTTTGAAAACTGTAATCCTCACCAGCGAGGATTACAGTTTTCATATGGTGTACAGACACCCAGATTGGCCACACGGGGTGTCTGTACACCACCCGGAAGCGTTCGCATCTAGTGACGGCATCTAGTCACCCCGGAAGACGCCGCCGACACAGTAGGTAGCGGCAAGTCTCTGCTGTTAGAAACAGCAGAGACTTGCCGGCCATGACGCCCGCCGCACCCGCGAGCGGGCGCCATGTGCCCGCATCGCCCCAGCGCCGTACATGTACGGCGCTGGTCGCAAAGGGGTTAAGGTAAGAAATCCCCACAGGAGAATGTGAGTTTAATCCTTAAGCTGTCAGGACAATTTTTACATATTTTCAAACAAATCCTGATCTATAAAAATTAAAGCATTCCGAGACTTTACTACTGATGTGACCTATCCTCAGTATAGGACATCAGTGTCTGATCAGTGGGGGTCCGACACCCGTGAACCGCACCAATCCGCTGTTTGAGAAGGCAGCGATGCTCCTTCTCCTTGCTCACGAACATCTTGCTTGGTATCTCGCTCAGCCCCTTTAATGGGGCTGAGTTGTGACTAGGCCACATATCCGATGAATGTGTCGTCACTGGCATAGAAGCGGTGAGAAGGACGCATCGCTCACGAGTTTCGGTGCCTTCTCTGACGACTTATTGGCGGGGGTTCTGGGTGTCAAGCCCCCACAGATCAGATACTTCCTAGACCAGGGCTGACGACAATGACATCTCACCTCTGGTTCTTTCCATCTTTCCGGCGGACACTTCGGACTCCAATTCTGAATCAGGGCAAAGTGCCGATCTTCCACCATGCAGGATCTCATATGGGCTGTTAAGGACACCCTTAAACCAAGCGACGTCTCGCCACTCCAGGTGGTTAGTCCTCCCTACAGTGGATTCTCAGGTGACGTTGTAATAGCAGTTTCATATCCACAAAGCCGAGCCAATTTGACGACACTCCATCGTGATGTGGTTACGTGGCTATTACAGGCTCCAGCCAGCTTCTTTTTTTTCCCCATGTATCACACAAATGCTGGTATCTGACTAATATTCCTGGTTCTATTATGTAGCCATATTACCCCTTTAATGGCTGGAGCAATTGTACCATTATTATATGGCCAGTCTGCTTGATTCTGGTGCCCTTGTATTGCTTCCTTTTTTAGCTTAATTCTACCATTGTGAAGTGCTGTATGTGTTAGATCCATACAAATCTGCCATATTGCAGGTACACCTGTACACCTTCGGAGGCTTTTTTTTTTTTTTTTAATGATTGCAAGTTACTCATTTAAAAATCATTCAATTGGTCTTTATTAAAAATATTGAGCTGTTCTGTCACAAAGGGTTAACTGTCTTTTTAGTTTTGTGACTGGTACTTTCACTTTCTGCAGGTCATCTAATAAACCTTTTCTCTAAAACTACTGAGAGGTCATAAATACTTATTTAAAGGGAGTCTGTCACCTTATTTTCACCTATATAACTAACAGCAGTGCCCCACAGAAGATTGCAGACACATCCCAGACATACCTGTGTGCACTTTGTGTCTGTATTACATGTTCAGAAAAAGCACTTTTATTCTGCAAGAAAACAGCTCCCAAGTGCCCGGCTGAAAGTGAAACAAAAAACTACTTTCTCTCCCGACTCGATTTCTAGCTTGGAATGTCAGCTTTCAAAGAAGGTCAGAACCATTTTTCTATCTGCTACCAATCCCAAGATATTAGCAGCTAAAGCAACCCTCCCCTCTTCAGTCTGGTTTCCTTTGGGCACTTGGGAGCTGTTTTCTTGCAGAATAAAAGTGCTTTTCCTGGACACGTAATACAGACCCAAAGTGTACACAGGTATGTCTGGGATGTGTATGCAATCTTCTGTGGGGCAGTGCTC
Source organism: Rhinella marina (assembly GCA_900303285.1). Lineage (NCBI taxonomy): Eukaryota > Metazoa > Chordata > Amphibia > Anura > Bufonidae > Rhinella > Rhinella marina. The sequence goes on from ONZH01022473.1 coordinate 82,441, forward strand.
TTAGTTATATTGGTGAAAATGAGGTGACAGACTCCCTTTAAGCCACAATCTCAGTAAGATAAGAACTGAACTATAATGAGTGTGTAGGAGGTGGTAGAGCAGAGATAAGGAGTCTATCAGCTCCTCAAATGACCGAAAAGACAGAAAATCCAAACGATGGTGTGCATGAGCCTTAATTCCTTATTCTGGTTTTTTCCTGGATACATAAGTTCACCATGTACTCCCTTTAGCCGACAAGCTACTGCTTGTTTGCATCATTCTTCCTTCCTCCTAGCCATTGCTATGGATCTCCTTCTCCAGGGATTTACAGCACTCCTGAGCAGAATGGGATTCCCACATTCCCCTACTCCCAAGGTATGTCATCCTTTTTCAGCTGGCTTGTAGCAGAAGGGATCTTTGCACCCTTCTTAAGGTGAAAATTTTGCTTTTCCATATCTCAATGTCCAACCCACCAGTACTTCTTTGGTTTCCCCTTTGCCCAGATGTCTGCTACTGGGTCCTTACCTAGATGTTTACCAATATATAGTAACATAATAACATACATAGAGTGTAAGGGTGAAAAACGACATGTGGGTCATTCCATGTCAAGTGGACCAACCTAGAAATCTGACCCTCTCCAAACTGAATAAAATTTTGTACAGACCCTAGGGTCCTAAACGAAATCTTACAAAATTTTTCATCTGGACCTCTGTTGGGAAAGGGAGGGGAAGCAAAGAGAAGGGATCAGCACAAGGATTGTTTAAAACGTATATAAGGGGACTTCCGGTGGGCGGCGCTTCGGAATGGCCGCGTTTTACATGAGCTCCCCGCTCCACGGCTGTTAACCAGCTAAGACATCGGCACTCACCGACACCGAGATCAGCCGTGTGGAGCAGGGGATAGGGGTAGGACAAGGGCACTCACCATCTGCCTGGCTCTCCTTCAGTGCCAGAAGACCCGGGGATCGCGCGGCCCGCTGCAGTCTGAGCGGGTGCGTCCGCCATTGCCACGTGGTGTCCTCAGCCTCCTGCTGAGATCACTCACCGCTGGTAGCGCTGAGCTCTGCCAGCGCTCTGCATCAGCCAGCAGCTTCCTCCGGTTTAAGAGGGATACACACAAGCAATAGGGCATTATTAACCCCTTCCTCTCTGCACCAGTGGAGATAGTGGTGGGAAAGAGGGCCAGCTTGAGGACTGCAGGTTGATCCCCTGCATATAACAGGGCTCGTCATCAAGCCCAAGAACCACCATTTCACCCTTCTCAACTGGAATTATATATGCACCAGCTTACAGGCAATCCTTTCTGACAGGGTTAACTTATCCTTACAAGCAATTTGGCGCCACAGTGTGCATTGTGTTTCTACTATATACCTTCTGCACCTAATGCCTGACAAGCTTTGAACTCTCATGTAATATACGTGTTTTGGCGACTCCGCTAACATCTTCATTAAAGCTCGACCTGAAAAGTATTTAGTAGCCTAAAGGCAAGCTCATGGATAAATTTGTGGGGAAAAACTCTGCTGCAAGTAAGGGAGCTCGTGCCCTAACCCATAGTCAAACCCCATCCCCTCCAGCTCAAATGTCGCAAGAACCAATTATGGACGCATCAAAAGCAACAGCCCAAGCTATCTCTGAGTTACTTATGCCTACTATTGACACCAGGCTGGCAGCTTTTCAATCTTCCCTGGATCTTATTGTTTCCCAAGTGACGGCGCATAATACGTGCATCTCTGATGTGGAACAGAGAGTGTCGGACTTGGAAGATACAGTCCATGCTTGCCGTGAACAACTAGAAGAAAAGGACATGCTACTGGTTACCCTGCAAAACAAGGTAGATGACCTGGAGAATAGATCACGGCGCAATAATTTGAGGCTTATTGGAGTTCCTGAAACAGTACGGGCAACTGATTTGCTTTGGCTCACGTCTGAATGGCTGCCTCAAGAGCTGCAAATAGGGGGCCCTACCACCAAAATCCCAGTGGAACGTGCTCATAGAGTTGGTCCCCCATGGGCAGACGGAGCTGCAAAACCGAGACCAGTCATTTTTCGGGTTCTCAACTATCAGGATAAACTTAAGATCTTGAAAGCATTCCGCCAGGCCTCAGATATGCGCTTTGAAAATTCTAAACTCCTCCTTTTCCAGGACTTTTCTTCAACAGTAGCAGAGAAACACAGAGCATTCAACCCGGTCTACAAACTTCTCATTGAGAAATCCATACGGTTCTCACTTCAATATCCAGCGGTCCTGCGCTTCTCCACGGATGACAAATCATGGACATTCATGGATCCTCAGAAGGCGCTGATCCATCTTCGTTCTCCAGGTCGAGCCTCTCCTCCTCATTCAGATACGCCTACTTGATTGCGGAGTCGTTGCTGACTTGCTTCAGTGCTGTTATTTCTAGTTTTTGTGCAGGTTACAATTACTGAGTTGTACTTCATTTGTGAAGTTGATAATATATCATTTGCTTCCAGACATCTTACTATTGCCCATTGGGGGCATGAGGTGGTTGGTTGAAGTTCTGTTTACTGTTATTGGTTTTTGTGGGGTTGAATTCTGTGTACACCATGTAGGGGAACCTTATGTCTCATTGGGGGGGCTGCCTGCTCGCTGGGACGGGTGGTGCCTCCTGCTTTGCTATATGATTACCTCTCAATTATGGCCAGCTACCGGGGTCGGTTAAATGGCGTCCTCGGTTAATAATACTGCGTCCAATATATCCGCTTTAACATGGTGCACGTGGAATATTAATGGTTTGAACACTCCAGTTAAACGAAAAAAGGTGTTGAATCATTTGCATAAACTAAAGTCATATATTGTATTTTTGCAGGAAACGCACTGGGTAAAGGGGAATCATCCCCCCTTACGTCACAAATGGTTTCAAACTTGCATAGAAGCCTCTTATACAAAGAAAATGAGAGGAGTGGCCATTTTAATTAGCTCTTTGCTTCAGCATGATATTTTGGATACTATTGAGGACCCAGCGGGCAGGTATCTTCTGGTAAAAGTTGTAATTGAGGGCAAAACTTATTGTTTAGTGAATGTCTATGCTCCTAACGCCTCTAATAAGACTTTTTTTGCAGCACTGTTCACTGCTATTGCTAGTTGGGATGTACATAACATTATAGTGGGGGGGAGACTTTAATGAAGCTCATGATGTGGTATTAGACAGATTACAACAGCGTGCCTCCTCTGGTGCCTCGGGTTCCAGTGCCATCCAAATGCTCATGGATCATTTGGATCTGATTGATCCCTGGCGATTATTGCATCCCACAGATTACACCCATTATTCTCATGTTCACTATTCCAACGCCAGGATTGATTATTGGTTAATACCACAGCATGCTATCCCACGCTTAGTCTGCCCGCATACAAGATATCTTTATATCGGATCATGCTCCGGTCCTTTTCGACTTATATTTAATCTCTCCTATCCCGTTCTCTAGAAAATGGTGTTTCCCTGCGTACTTATTCCACTCTGAAGATTTTAAAAACATGTTATCTGGTTTTTGGATGACCTATGCCTCTGATAATGCGGAACATAAAGATGACATTAATCTCTTTTGGGCAACCTCCAAGGCAGTGATTGGAGGACAAATTATTTCTTATGTTTCTCATAAACGGAAAAAATTAGGTGCCTCCTTGCGGTCTTTGCAAAATGCTCTTACTCAGGCATATAAGCAATTTAAGGGGTTGTTTACATATCAGTTATTTGATCAGTTATTGCCATCAGTTATTGTGAGCCAAAACCAGGTGCGGGTCAAAAACACCAAACAGGTGCAGATCTTTTCATTATACCTGATCTCTGTTTAGTGTCCACTCCTGGTTTTGGCTGACAATAACTGATGGAAATAACTGATCAAATAACTGATATGTGAACAACCCCTAAGTTGTATAATAACCCGGAATCTAAACAGAAATATTTAGATGCTAAATTAGAGGCTGAAACCATTGCTAATGAACGAGCACTGATGGTTGTCAATTATCAGAGGCATAGGTTTTTTCGTTGGGGTAATAAACCTGGTAGATTACTAGCCTCTCTGACAAAACCTTTCAGAGCAGCAACAAAAATTTCCAAGCTCAAAACGCAATCAGGTACCCACATTACACATCCAAAAGAGATTGGTGAGCACTTCAAACATTTTTTTGAATCCTTATATACTGCCACTCAGGATGATATCCCTGCGATGCATAATTTCCTTATTTCTAATTTATTACCTACTCTAACCGATGACCATAGATTAATATTAAACACTCCCATTAGCAAGGAAGAAATTCAGTCTACTATTAAATCCCTTAAATTATCGAAAGCACCTGGGCCCAATGGATTTGGGAATGAATACTATAGATTACTGAATCCCACACTAACCCCTTATTTACACACTTTATATAACCATATTATTGCATCCAGAACCATACCTGATGGCTTTAATGAGGCATGTATAACTGTTTTGCCGAAACCAGGGAAGGATCATCTCTTAGTGGAATCATATCGCCCCATATCGCTCCTGAATACGGATTTTAAAGTGTTCACCATATTACTAGCCAATAGGTTGCAAACCATTCTGTCTGATCGTATTCTCCCATCACAAACTGGGTTCATGTTAGGGAGATCTATTACCTATAATATTAGGATGGCAGTGGGAGCAATATCATATAGTAGGGCCCATAAACAGACTAAGAATATTTTAGTTAGCCTTGATGCAGACAAGGCATTTGATCGTGTCTCCTGGCAGTATCTACAGGAAATTTTTAAGTTTACGAGAATTTGGTCCCTTGTTTTGCTCGGCGATTCAAATGATCTACCACAATCCTTGCTCCTCAATGTGGGTTAATTCCTTATACTCCTCTCCATTTAAAGTGGGCAGGGGCACAAGACAAGGTTGTCCGTTATCCCCATTATTATTTAATCTAGCTCTAGATCCCTTAATTAGAACAATACAGGCGCTACCCTCTTTTAGGGGTATATATATTGGATCGGTTGAAACTAAACTGTTAGCATTTGCAGATGATATACTATTATATACATTGTAATCCTCGTCAGGCGATTACAGATATTTTAGATACCATCAACCTATTTGGTGATATATCTGGATTTAAGGTCAACTTTAATAAATCAGAGGCACTTCCGATCTTTCGTACTGCCAGGAGACACCTAGGTACCTCATTCCCCTTTCAGTGGAGTTTGGAGTTTACTTATTTGGGAATTAAGCTGACAGCTAATCCGGCTCACTTATATAAATTGAATTATCGCCCCCTTATAACATCTATCATAACCCTAGTGCAATCTTGGCAACATTTTTCATTATCCTTCTCTGGGAGGTGCCACCTCCTTAAAATGGTAGCCTTCCCAAAATTACTATATCTAATACAAACACTCCCGCTTCTACTTCATTTATCGGACGTTAAGCTGTTACAACGCACGTTTAGGCGGTTTATTTGGAACTCTACATGGAGGAGCCGCATTAGCCTATATAAATTGCAACAACCACATGTATTAGGAGGCCTTAACTTCCCAGATATTTTACTTTATAATCTAGCAGCTAATTTCCGCTATGCTTTAGATTGGTTGAGGGGGAAATCACATTTTGTCAATGTGTCTATGGAGCGACAATTCTTCCCACATATTTCCTTAATGGCTCTTTTACATTTACCCACTACCTCCCTTCCACCTAATGTAAAAGGCTTGTAAAGTCCAGAAAATGAGCAAGCTCGACGGCATGAATACGCTATTTCAACCTTTTCTAGGGCACCCAAACTTCCTGGAAGGCAGACCTCCCAGAATCTACTCTATATTAGCAGCACAGGGTTGCTCATTGATAGTGGATGTATTAGACAATAGTTATTCCATGCTTCCTTACTCAGAGGCCCTGCAACGGTTTCCAGCTTTTGTCCATAACCAATTTATTTACTTACAAGCCCGCAGTTTTGTCCAACAATGCCTATCTAATATTCCTCTCGAATCTAGAGGTGCTTGTCTAAATATATTCCTTAAAAGAGGGAGAACTACGGTTTCATCCACTAGCATCATATATAGATTCCTCAAACCACTAATTGATTGGGATTTGGTTACGACAGGACCAATAAAATGGATCAAAGACTTCCCAGATCATGAAATTAAGACTTTATTAGAGGCCACATTAAAAATGCAAAAACATTCCCCTGTCAGTAGCTATACAGATATGGCATTAATGGTGTTCCACAGGGCATATATCACTCCGCATGTCAAACATAAGATGTCCCCTGACGAGCTATATTCATGTTCCAAGTGCGGTGCCCCAAACACTGACTTATTTCACCATCTTTGGAGCTATACAGGTATTCAGGACCTATGGGAACAAGTGAAACTACGTATTTTAGCTACTTACAATGTCTCTCTTTCCATTACCCCCCAATGGGCTATCTTCAATATTTTGCCAGATGAGCAGCGCAACATCAGTAGACGCCATAAAGCCCTCCTACATGTCTGGGCAGCGGCAACAAGAAAAAGCATATTGCATAAATGGCTTGATCCTGAGACCCCATCCATTTCCTTTGTTCAATCTAAAATCACCCATTTGTTCAATATGGATTGGATACACACTCTGTCTGACAAAGACAAACTGACAAGAAGTTTCTTTGAAAAATGGTCTCTCTTCATACACACCCTATCTGATTCGGTCAAAGCTAAACTGATATCACATTTTGATCAAACCACGTGGTATCTATATGAGGTATGACATGGACGCAGTCCTATACAGGTCTCCTCGAGTACATGAGGATTCCCTACGACATTTAGCTCATTTTAGGAAATGGTTACACAGAAAAGGGAGGGATGGTTTTGGGGGGGGGGGGGGTTATAGAAGAAGATATGTTTCTGAAGGTTTGTTAATAGATTGTCTGACTGTTGACATTCAATATCTTTGATTATGTACATTGCTTGTTTTTCCTCTCACGACAATTTTTATTGCAATGTTGTATGTACGTGATAATCCTTTTGAAAAATTCAATAAATAGAATTAAAAAAAAAAAAACGTATACAAGGGTGCCACATGCGCTCAAAGCGGTCATGGGTGCCTTCGATCCATGCAGTGATCTCCTCTAAGCGGAAGATCTCATCCACTTTTTCAATCCACTGACATTTAGTAGGCGGTTCGGGGTTTAGCCATTTTGCAGGTATCAACAATTTGGCAGCTTTGATAAGGTAAGTGACATCTTATTAGGTTTAAAAGATGGGGAGTCCAACCATAATAAAATTGTTGTTTTACATAAAGTAATCTGCTTGTCATTAACTTGACATATTACATCTCTAATATCATCCCAAAAGGTTTGTATCCCAGCGCACTCCCACCAGATATGAGAAATGTTTCCCGATGCCCCACCACATCTCCTACATTTGTAGGGCTAAGGCCTCTTAAGAATAGGAAAGCAGGGGTTTTGTACCAACGTGTGAGTATTTTGTATGAATTACCTTGCGTGCGCACACATCCAGAGAATCCATGAGATCTCAATAGTATTTGTTTGATCTCAGATTGTGTGAAAGTAATGTCTAGCTCCTCCTCCCAGTCCTTAATAAATGGTAGTGGATCTGTTAGTGGTGTTGAAGCTAAAGCTTTGTAAATCCTAGAGATTACCTTTTGTAGGGATTTGTTGATAGCTATAGCATGTTCAAACCACGTGAGCAGTCGCGTGTGGGCATGAGACTGCAAATATTTATGGCAGATTGTTCGAAATTGGAAAAAGTGCAATGTCTGTAACTTAGTGATACTCAGGAGATTCTCTAGGTCTGGAAGAGAATGGACTGTGCCACCACTGAGCAGTGAGGAAAGAGGCAAATCCAACCGACGCCAAAACGTGGCCAAATTGTCAGGGCTATGGTTGGGAAGTAGATATGGTAGGTATTTGGCTGGGGTGAGTGGGGAGGGAAAGGGAACTAGTCCTGACGATCCTCCATGCTTCTGCCGTATGATGAGCATTCCCCTGGAAAGTGCATTTGAGATATTGTTTAGGTTGTGTATATTCATGGTGGTCCACAATAGATGATGCAGGGAGGGATCTAAGAGAGAACTTTCTAGTTCCGTTGACAGCAAATGTGGAACTGGTTGGACAAACTGCCCATCTACACATCTGGACAGCTATGTAATACCTATACAGGTCAGGAAGACCAGCACCTCCCAATCCCCTGGGGGCAGACAGATACTTATAGGGTATTCTAGGTTTGGGTTTCCAAAGGAATTGAGAGAACCTACACCTTACAGTAGCGAAAAATATAGTTGGTAGATGAATAGGTGCTGTTTGCATAAGGTATAGAATCTTTGGCATGATAAAGGTAGTGAGAATGGCTTTCCTTCCCAACCAAGATACATAGGGAGCTTTAATGTTGTGCAACTGGCCAGAGATTGATGTGAGAAGAGGCTGGTAGTTTAAAGAGTAGATCATTTCAAGATTATTAGACAGGTGAATACCCAAGTAGGTTATATGCAGGAGCCAGGAGAACGGAGCCAGAGCTTGCGCGTTAGAAGCTTCTACTGTTGATAGAGAAACATTGAGCACGGTTGATTTAAAGGGGTTATTCCACGAATAATGTAAAAAATGAAAATCAGACATCATATAGGACATGACAACCTCTTTCTAACAAAGCTAGAACCAGCCCTGTACCTTACATGGATCCAGAGATCTCCCCATTCATTGCTCTGCTACATTTATATCAAGCTGACAGCTCAAGGGGAGTGTCTTTTCTGCTGCAGCTCAGGAGGTGTGTCTCAGCTCTCCCTATCACAGCTCAGGAGACAGTTAAAAGTTGAAACTGAGCATGTGCGGCCTGCTCAGTGAGTAGGTCAAAGAAATAAGAAATTAAGTGGTCCTATACAGATACATTTTATTGAATAACTCAGTAGCTATACAAAATGTTTAATGACATGGAATTACAAAAATATTCAGATCCAGGTGCTGGTTTGAAAGCTGTAGAATATTTTTCGTGGGACAACCCCTTTAATATAGTTAATCTTAAAGTTAGAATAGTGCCCAAATTGGTGTAGAAGAGCTGAGATATGGGGGAAGGCTTCGGAGGGGTTTGTGACAAATAATAGCAGATCGTCTGCATATGCAGCTGCTGTATGGGTTTTGGTAAGGGTCCTTAATCCATGAATTCGATCGTGTTGGCAAAATGCCTGAATTAGGGGCTCCATGCAAAGAACAAACAGACTAGGGGAAAGGGTGGATCCCTGCCTGGTCCCGTTAGTAATGGGGAAGGGTTGTGATAGTGACCCATTCACCTTTACTCTGGCCAAGGGGTACGAGTATAGGGAGAAAATAGACGTGATGAACTGAGGAGGGAAATGAAATCTGCGTAGAACGGTTTCCATATATAACCAGTGAATCCTGTCGAACGCTTTCTCATCGTCAGTGCTGAGAAGAATCAATGGTATGTTGCGTGATTTGGCATAGTGTATGGCATTAATGACTTTGGTAGAGTTATGTTTGCCCTCTCTCAGGGGTACAAAGCCAGCTTGTTCAGGGTTGATCAAGGAAGGGAGAAGTTTTAGGACTAGAACTAGGGTTGATTGTAATGCCAACCTGACCTTAATCTATCTTAGGGTGTTTTGTCTGCTGTAAGGTTATAGAGCGTCCCATAGAATGTTTTAAATTGGTCAGCTATCTGGTCTGTCTTAGTGAGGGAGGCGCCGGTTTCCGAATGGATAGTCTATAGTTGTAGCAGATTTGGCTGATTTGACTAATGCTGCCATATATTTGCTTCCACGGTCCCCGTGTGCATAGACCTTCTGTTTGGCATTGGGGAAGTTTTTAGCTGTTCGAGCATTAAGTAGAGATTTTAGTTGGGAGCGGAGATCTCTCAAATCATTTTGGTGACTCAGGGCTTTGGATTTTTTCCCTATTTTTTCCAGAGTTGCAATTTGAGCTAAGAGTGAATTGCTTACTCCTAAGTTTAAGTCGTGATCCTAAAGTCATAAATTCTCCTCGAATATAAGCCTTATGTGTTTCCCATACAATGGGAAAAGAAACCTCGCCAGTATCATTAAAACTGTCTCCTCACTGCCCAGTAGGGTCTCATTCAATCTCCAGAAGTAGCCCCTCTTTATTGCGCCAGCTAAGTTAAGGTGCAATCCTACCGGGGCATGGTCTGACACAGTAATGCTACCAATATCTGCTGATCTAACGGAAGGCAGGAGCGTTTGTGATAGAAATAAGTAGTCGAGTCTCTGATGACTATTGTGAACCTGAGAATAGAACGTATAATCCTTGTCATTTGGATGCAACAAAGGCCAGGCATCGATTAGGTTCATGGTAGTCAGCAAAGATTTCAGCTGTCGGAGACGGCGGAAAGAGATTGCTGAGCGGGAGGTGGATGCGTCCTGCAGAGGGTTTAACGTGTGGTTAAAATCTCCTCCTACAATTAAAATGCCCTCTCCAAATATTTGAAATTTACGTAGCGTAGATAGCAGCCAGTTTACTGGATCAATATTAGGTGCATACAAGGTTTGCTATTGAAATCAAGGTGTTGTCAGGAGTTATGACCCATGTGATATATCTTAAGGTCACATACACAAGCTTTCCAACCAACTTAAAGACAAAAGGACAAAGAAATGGCATTTAATATTTTTGCCAATTTTTGCAACTATCGGGGTGGAAATATCTCAAATGTGTAATTTTCAATCTTTTTTTTTTAATTAATCTCATCTAAAAGAGCATGTTTTTTGCCACAAAAGTCACCCTGTTTTATCTCTGACTTGGCCTTATGTTGGCCAGAACCAAGCTCATAAGAATGTACTTATTTTGCATGCGTTCATGAACTTCACTACAAGGAGACATTTTTGGTGGCCTCCTGTGTGATAGGCTGGTGGGTCAGAAACATAAGATTATGTAGTGCTACTGAGCTTGTTATCCTAATATAACTTTTAGATATATTTCCATACACATATTCTAATTAATTGTGGGTTGCCATTTTAAATTGGATTTAATGTTATTTTCATTTAATTGGTTCCCACCTATGGCCTATATTGCTTCAATGTACTTGAATAAATGACCTACAAGCTACACATTTTAAGCTGTGTCCTGATGCAATTTAATATGCATTGAACCACAGACACCATTTGGTAATTTCTAATTCCGGTGACATTTTAAGATAACACAGGTTCCATACCACTTTTGCAGCATACATCCAGCAAATATATACGCTGCTTTCCGTCTATACCCCCTGCTTCTGGCTAGAAATGCACATTCACAATGCCGTCAAAATAATAACTTCTTCCTGGTGAAAAATGCACAGCGACTGCCCCTTTAACATTGACTGTCATAGTACCCCGCTCCCTTAACGGTGACCTCACAGTACCAAGCCACACATGCCGGGTCTGTGAAGACAGAGGACAGCCATGTGTTTCTCTCCCCCTCAGTCAGCCACAGGGAGCCATGTCTGCGGGCTCTAGTGACTGACTAAGGATGAGAGAAGCCTCAGTCAGTTGCTGCAGCTCATGCTCAGACAGCACAATGCTGCTGTCTGAGCGTGAGCTACTAAAAGGGTGGACATCCCTACGTCCGTCCAGGCACGGCGCCGGACGGAGGACAGGGAGCCAGAAAACCGGACCGTCCAGCCTAAAACCGGACGTCTGACCACCCTAACAGCAGCCTGCCCCTACGGTGGCTAGAGGTCCGGTTTTAGGCCAGATAGTCCGGCTTTCAGACTCCCTGTTCTCCGTCCAGGCCCTGGGATATCCTTTTGAACAGCTCACTCTCAGACAGCAGCACTGTGCAGCCTGAACGTGAGCTGTAGGGAGAAAGTCACCCTCCCATCCCTGCAGGTGACAGAAATTGATTTTTACCTTAATTTTTTCAATCCCAGTCGGCAGCGGAGTGGAGGGGGCGTGGCCTTCCAAGTCAGGGCGTGGCTTAGTGGGACCTGGGGGCAGGGCTTTTAAGTTTTTCTTTTGAGGGTGGCCTGAATTACAGGTCATTGCCATGGTAATTTATGAAGAAACACAGTGGGTAGCAGTGGAAGAAATCTTTTTTTACTACTCAACGGTGAACATGTGAAATTTACATTATATTAGGTAATGATTGATGATGAATTAGTCTAAAACAGTGATGCCCATCCTACGGCCTGTGGGCCAGATGCGGCCCGCGAAGCCGTGTCATGCAGCCCGCGCATGCCCCTGTGTCTTATGGGGCGAGTGCTAATGAGTGCTTCCATTATGGAAGCGCTCATTAACACGGGAGGACGAGGAAGCGGTGAAGACTCTGTACTCACCTCTTCCTGGTCCTCCGTTTGGCTGTGCAGGGCTGCGCACAGCGTGAGGGCGCTCTGTGACCTCCCGCTGTGCGCGCCAGTGCACGGAACAGCCAACTGCAGGAGGAAGAAGAACGCTGGAGCAGAGGAGCGGCAGCGTCCAGGAGCAGGAGAGGTAAGTGCTTTTTTATTTTAAATACTCGGGGGCTGATGGAGGCATTTGGGGGCTAAAGGCATTTGGGGGCTGATGGAGACACTGGAGGCTAAAAGAGGCATTTGGGAGCTGATGGAGGCATTTGGGGGGGCTGATGGCAGCAATTGGGGTGCTGATGGAGGCATTGGGGGGGCTGATGGAGGCATTGGGGGGCTGATGAAGGCAATTGGGGGGCTAAAAGGGGCATTTGGGGGGGCTGATGGAGGCAATTGGGGGCTGATGGAGGCAATTGGGGGGCTAAAAGAGGCATTTGGGGCTAAAAGAGGCATTGGGGCTGATGGAGGTAATTGGGGAGCTAAAAGAGGCTGATGGGGGCATTTGGGGGCTGATGGAGGCATTGGGGGCTGATGGGAGGCAATTGGGGGGCTAAAAGAGGCATTTGGGGGCTGATGGAGACACTGGAGGTTAAGAGGCATTTGGGGGCTGATAGAGGTATTTGGGAGCTGATAGAGGCATTGGGGGCTAAAAGAGGCATTGGAGATTAAAAGAGGCATTGGGCGCTGGAATGATAGAGGCTTTGGGAGCTGATAGAGGCATTTGGGGCTGAGAGAGGCATTGAGGGCTGATATGAGAGGCATGGGGCTCTGATTGGGGGTTATTCACATTGGGGTCTGATCTGAGGTCTTGTTTTTTTTTTTTTTTCTTATTATCCTCCTCTAAAACCTAGGTGCGACTTATAGGGCGAAAAATGCATTCTGTGCTGAGAATCAACATGACAAACTTTGATCCAAACATTTCAAAACTGGTTTCTGGAAAACCTCTGCAGACGTCACATTAATGAAATGACATCAAATAGTGCAGAAATTATTTCTGATTTATGATTTCTTTCTAATACTGTGTTATCTAAATTAGTAGAATAATTTCCTTTTTAATGATTGCATTTCTTTCTGGCAATGCTACCTGATTCTGGCCCGCAAAATTTATTCCATGTCTAGTGCGGCCCCCAGATGAAAAATGGTTGGGCACCACTGGTCTAAAACATAGGGTATATTTATGGTAACCGGAATACCCCTTTGACAGTATTATCCACATTGCTCTGCCCCTTTAAAGCAATCCTACAGCAGTGAAGGAAAATGGCTGGGTTGTTATGGAAACCTGTGTGTGTGGAGACTAACAGCCCGCAAGCTTCTATTGGCTGATAAAGGTCATGTGACCAGGCTTCTATTGGCTAATGCATTTTTTGGGAATATCTCATGAAATGTACGTCCTGGAGAGCTGAGACCCGGTCTAAAACCTTCCCGGACACCTGATGTACCTATGTGCGAAATTTCGTGATTGTAGCTGCGACGATGCGGATTCCTTTAGTGGACATAAACACATACATACACTCAGCTTTATATATTAGATCACCGAAGTGCTTATCTAAATGAGCTGAAACAAAATCTGGAGGAGGGACATGTAATTGTCCTGATGGACTTTGCCAAAAAACACTCCTTTGTTGTCCAGGGTGCAGGTGTTTCACTGGGAAATAGGTAGGCAACACTTCATCCTTTCATTGTTTACTGTTGCAACCCTGACTTCTGATGCTTCAGCATTTGCATAATCAGTGACTGCTTATGTCATGACACAATAGCTGTCCATACATTTAAAAAGCTGATTGGGCATCTGAAGGATGCACTAGCCATTTTAAAGCATATTCACTGTTTTAGTGATGGATAATAACATTATAGGTTATAGCTACTAGAGATGTCTCGTTGATCCAGGGTGTTATTCTGATTGGAGTCAGGAAGGAATTTTTTTCTCTATAAAGTGGGGAAAATTGGCTTTTACCTCACAGGGTTTTTTTGCCTCTGGATCAACTTGCAGGATAACAGGCCGAACTGGATGGACAGATGTCTTTTTTCAGCCTTATAAACTACGTTACTATGATCTGCTGCTCAGTACAAAAACTTCTATTTTTTTTTTTAATCTATGCAGTCATAATAATGACTTTGCATCACCTCTGAGTGGAACTTTTTTAGCACAAGCCATGGAAATTCACCTTGTGATGGAATTGGAGGAATTGCAAAACGTTTGGCTGCCAGAGTTAGTTTACAGTGTTCAGTTGGTAACCAAATTTTGACACACTTTGACAAAAAAATCTTTGACTTCTGCAGCAAAAATGTTCCTGGTATTAAATGTTTCTTTGTCCCAAAGGAAGATGTTGATGCAAACAGACTAGTGATTAGCGAACCTGCTCGTAACGAGCGGTTCAATGCTCGGATCCCCTGCGCTCCCCTGCCCGCAGCCATCCGAATCCATCCTCAAACCCATTGATACAACTAATAATTGTGTTAGCAAAATTTTGAATGATGCAACCATATTTATTTAAAGTGTTCTGGAACCTGAATGTCAATTTGTCCTCAAAGTATCCTGTCTTCAACCTGGCCAGTACGTAGCTTTCACCTATTACAACTCCTGATGGATAGGCAATCTATGTGAAGTTTGAGGAGCATGATGGTTTGATCAATTTCTTGCATCCCCATGGTCCTGCAAGGTCATTTACCGGCCTTCCCGCAGAGACACTTGCTGGGTCCCAGAAGGAGCATGTCAATGATTCCCTTGATGCACCCTCTTCTCACAAGATGTTTTGGTGAAAATTGACAGGAAATTCAAAACTTTGTGCAATTTGAAAAAGATTGGAACAAAAGTCTTGTGAAATCTGTATTTTTAGCAATTTTAGTATGCATGTTGTGTTTTTACTTTCTTGTTTTTCTTCAATAAAACTTGGACACCCATGGTTGGTATCTTCTCTGGTTGTTGGAGTGCAGTCCAGTGCAAAATTTTTATTTAAAGTTTCCTCTATGGGTGCCCCGCTACAGACAGGACCAGGTTAGACTCTGTTCACACTGGCCTCATGGTAGTCATCCCACAAAATATTTCTCGCCTATTAACAGGATTGCTGATTAATGTCAGATGGTTGGAGGTCTGACCTATGGGTCCCCTTGTGATCCCAAGCGAGAACAGGGGTCCACGAGACAGTAGAGCTCTTGTTAGTCTACCGCTCCATTCACTTCTATGGGGCTGGTGTAGACAGCGCTCCAGGAGTTCATAGAGGAACCTGCACCTAACGGTCGGACATCCAGCAATCTGACATTTATTATCCATCCTGAATATACACTGCTGGAAAATAATGGAAACCTGGAAAACTCAGAGGAGCTGTCACCATGAACCATCTCAGCGCTCCAGATGGCGACCAAAATGGCAGTTTACAAATGGCGACAAGACTTTTTAGTCTTGTCGCCATTTGCGCCTAGACCTGGCATTTCCCGATACTAGGCTGCGCTAATGCACAGCCCAGTATCAGAGAACATGGAGCGAGCTGCTGTCAGCTCACTCCATGTTCCCTCAGCAGCAGAGGGGAGAAGGAAGCTCTATTAGGGTGCATACTTGTATTAAGCATAGTTATCGTCATTGATGGTGCAGTGCGCCCTCCCCCTCCCAAGTAATAAAAACATTGGTGGCTCAGTGCCCCCGCACCCGAGTACTAGTCATTGGTGGCGCAGTGCGGCAATAGCGGACAAGAATAGACATTTTAAACGGGATACCCAGCCATGTGTTCCACAAATTGTAGAACACACGCCGGGTGGCATCCGTGGTATTACGGATCTGCATTTTTGCGATGCGCAATACTACGGCCGTCTGAAAGGCTCCTTAATCACCCCCTTTCCCAATTCTACATATAAAATATACTAACAATAAATAAACATTTTACATATTGCCACGTCCGAAAAGTCCAAACTATTAAAATATATTAAAAAATCTATGCGGTGAACATGTAACAGAAAAAAAAAATTAAATCTGCACAATTCACCATTTTTTAGTCACCTTGTCCCCCCAAAAAAATAGGGTAGGACTGTTCCATCTTCTCCTCCAAGTCTTTTTTTTTAAATTATTATATGTATTTGGCTCCTTGGTATTTTTTTTTAGTCTGGACCACTGAGCCTTCT
>ONZH01022474.1:0-86091 GCA_900303285.1 Rhinella marina
ACTTGTCCCTCCTGCTGATAGCGGGCCCCGCAGTGATGGAAGTTGCACGAGGGGGTGCCATGAACGTGTCCCACACCTTGGAGAGTGTTCCCCTGGTGGCTGTGGGCCTGATCGATGTTGAGGGACTCTGGGAACCCTCATCCTCTCTGCCCGCCAGCGATGGTTGGGTGGGAAAATCTCCATCATGTTCTGCACGAGTTCCCTCTGGTATTCCAGCAATCGATTCGTCCTCTCCTCTACCGGAATAAAAGAGGAGACGTTATCTTTATACCGGGGGTCCAGGATTGCGAAAGACCCAGTACAGTTTTGTTCTCCACTATCCGGACAACACGTGTGTCCCGCGGGAAAAGCAGCCCAGCATGAAGTCAGCCATGTGTGCCAGACTCTGAATAGGCATGACGTCACTGCCCCCACCAGAAGGATCACTTGCCATTTCCTCCTCTTCCTCTTCCGCCTCCTCTCCGCCCCATCCGCGCTGAACCAATGGGAACGCACACAGCCTGACTGCTACCCCTCGCCCGCCAGCATCCTCCTCCTCTTCCACAGCCACCTCCACGTCGTCCTCCTCCTCCTCATCCTCCTGCAACTGCCACCGAGAAGCAGACAAAAGTGTGGTCTGACTGTGTAGCTCCGTTGCGTCTCCTCCTACCCCCGTCTCCTCTGCGTGCAATGCGTTCTCCCTTATTGCGATGAGCGATTCTTTAAGGACGCATAGGAGCGGGATGGTTACGCTCACTATAGCGTCCTCGCTGCTGACCTTCTTGGTGGACTCCTCAAAGATACGCAGTACATCGCATATGTCTGCCATCCATGGCCACTCGTGGTTGGCAAACTGAGGGAGCTGAGTTGGAGGCACGCGTGGATTCATAATCTGGTACTCCATCAATGCTCTCTGCTGCTCACACACCCTGGCCAACATGGAATAGGTGGAATTCCAGCGAGTCGGCAGGTCGCACAACAGCCGATGTTCAGGCAAATGGAGGCGTTGCTGGAGTTTTTTAAGCTAGCAGCAGCTACAGTTGACTTCCGAAAGTGAGCGCACAAGCGCCGCACTTTCACCAGTAGCTCTGCCAGGTTGGGGTAAGTCTTTAGAAATTTTTGGACTACCAGATTAAAACGTGGGCCAGGCATGGTACGTGATTGAGTTCGGCAAGCTCCAGAGCCGCCACCAGGTTACGGCCGTTATCGCACACGACCATGCCTGGTCCTAGCTGCAGTGGCGACAGCCACATCTCCGTCTGCCGCAATATGGCGTCCCTCACTTCTGGGGCGCTGTGCTTCCTGTCGCCCAAGCTGATGAGCTTAAGCACCGCCTGCTGACGTCTCCCCGCGCCAGTGCTGCAAAGCTTCCAGCTAGCGGCTGAGGGCGATGTTAAGGCAGAGGAGGAGGAGGAGGAAGAGGAGGGGGGTGTATCAGAACCCGTGCTGGCAATCTTGGCGGGGGTGGTAGGTAGGCCGTCTCTGTTTGCGACCCCGTCCCCGCTTCCACAACATTCACCCAGTGTGCCGTCAAAGAAATGTATCGTCCCTGGCCGCAAGCGCTTGTCCACGAGTCGGTGGTCAAGTGGACCTTTGCGCTGACTGCGTACCTCAGGGCCCGCCTGATGTTACGCGACACGTGCTGGTGCAGGGCGGGGACGGCACTCCGGGAAAAGTAGTGGCGGCTGGGGACGGAATAGCGAGGTGCGGCAGCCGCCATCAGGTCGCGGAAGGCCTGCGTCTCCACAAGCCTAAACGGCAACATATCCAGGGCCAGCAGTTTGGGAGATGTGGCAGTTTAAGGCTTGGGCTTGGGGGTGACTCGAGGCGTACTTCCGCCTGCGGTCGAACGCCTGCGAGATGGACAGTTGTTGGGACGAGGAGTGTGAAGGTGCAGGCGAAGAGGCGGGGGAAGGGGAGGCTGAAGGAGAAGGCCCCAAAGTAGCCGAGGCAGAGGCAGATGTGGAGGTGTCCTGGCTGGAGGTCTGGACCGCAGTGGCAGCACACAACAAAGGGGAAGAGGCAGTGGCAGCAAGACCGGGCGCAGGTTGTATTGCGTTTGCTCTCTCCCACTCAGCCCAGTGCTTGAATTCCAAGTGACGCCGCATGCCTGAGGTGGTCATATTGCTCTTCTCAGAGCCCCTACTCAGTTTTGAGTGGCAGAGTGTGCAAACCGCGCTCAGTTTGTCATCCGCACAAACATAAAAAATCTCCACACCACAGAAGTACGAGGCCTCGATGGGGGAGCTTCGCGCGACTGCCCGCTGCCGGGAACAGCTTCGGCCCTGCTGGCTGTGGCCTCACTTCTCTGTCTGGACTGTCCTCTGCCTATGGACATCCCTCTGCCTCTGGACATCCCTCTGCCTCTGGACATCCCTCTGCCTCTGGACATCCCTCTGCCTCTTGCTGCCTTTTTCGGTGCTGCGCAGACCACCACCTCTCCACTGCTTTCCTCGCTGGACATCACCCCTGGCCAAGTGGGGTCGGTCATTTCGTCATCCACCACCTCCTCTTCCACTTCCTCACTCTGCTCCTCCTGCTGCCCACTGGACATTCCAACAGCCTCCCTTGATGGCAACTGCGTCTCATCATCATCATCGCTCATGATAACAGATGCTGGCTCAGGGTCCACATCAGCAGGAGATGGCGAAAACTCAAGTGTTTGGGCATCACTACAAACAAATTCCTCTGCTAGCTCCTGGGATTCTTCCGGCACATCTGAAAAAGGACCCGAAAAGAGCTCCTGGGAGGGGTCAATGGTGGGATGACTCTGTTGGCCAGGTGTGGAGGAAGGAGGGTCAGAGTGAGACTGTGTGGATGACTGGCTGGTGGACAACTGTGTGGAAGCGCTATCGGCTATCCATTGCACCACCTGTTCAACCTGCTCAGGCCTCAACAGCGGTGTAACCCGCCCCCTGCTTAACTGTCCCATAAAGGCAGGGATTCTGGATGAGCGGGATCCTGGCTGACCCTCACCAGCACGCATTGTATCCCCACTGGCTTCAACAAGGCCCCCAACAGCATTTCCGCGCCCCCGTCCTCGTCCACGTCCTATTCCGCTAGCCCCCCTCCGCATTTTATTTTTTTTTTGGTTACAATATTTTGCCTTCACAGCCGTGAAATTATTTTGCAAGAGAACGCACAGTACAGTTGCCAATTATAAGGCCTATATATTTTATAGTTCAAGGTACACAGCCGTGTACTAACTGTTCAGATGGTGGGTATTAACACCAGGTATTTAAATTAGTTTGCAAGAGAACGCACAGTACAGTTGCCAATTATAAGGCCTATATATTTTATAGTTCAAGGTACACAGCCGTGTACTAACTGTTCAGACGGTGTGTATTAACACCAGGTATTTAAATTATTTGCAAGAGAACGCACAGTACAGTTGCCAATTATAAGGCCTATATATTTTATAGTTCAAGGTACACAGCCGTGTACTAACTGTTCAGACGGTGGGTATTAACACCAGGTATTTAAATTAGTTTGCAAGAGAACGCACAGTACAGTTGCCAATTATAAGGCCTATATATTTTATAGTTCAAGGTACACAGCCGTGTACTAACTGTTCAGACGGTGGGTATTAACACCAGGTATTTAAATTAGTTTGCAAGAGAACGCACAGTACAGTTGCCAATTATAAGGCCTATATATTTTTATAGTTCAAGGTACACAGCCGTGTACTAACTGTTCAGACGGTGGGTATTAACACCAGGTATTTAAATTAGTTTGCAAGAGAACGCACAGTACAGTTGCCAATTATAAGGCCTATATATTTTATAGTTCAAGGTACACAGCCGTGTACTAACTGTTCAGACGGTGGGTATTAACACCAGGTATTTAAATTAGTTTGCAAGAGAACGCACAGTACAGTTGCCAATTATAAGGCCTATATATTTTATAGTTCAAGGTACACAGCCGTGTACTAACTGTTCAGACGGTGTGTATTAACACCAGGTATTTAAATTATTTTGCAAGAGAACGCACAGTACAGTTGCCAATTATAAGGCCTATATATTTTATAGTTCAAGGTACACAGCCGTGTACTAACTGTTCAGACGGTGGGTATTAACACCAGGTATTTAAATTAGTTTGCAAGAGAACGCACAGTACAGTTGCCAATTATAAGGCCTATATATTTTATAGTTCAAGGTACACAGCAGTAGTGCCAAATATAGTTTGGTATGTAGCAGAGCACCTAATACACCACTAATGCCTCTCTCGGTCCCTACTCCAGCAGCTATCCCTGAATACAGCAGCCGTTCTCTGTAAAGTCTATATTGTAGTAAAGCTATCACTGTACTGCACTATAGTAGCCCTGATAAGGGCTTTTAATCACGCTCCTGCCTGTCCAACAGCTAAAACCTGTCTCTCCTTCTCCAGCCTCTGTCCCTGACTAAGTTCACGCAGCATATGCGTACGAGCAGGAAGAGCTGAGTTTTTAATATTCGAGGTCACATGGTTTTTCCAGCCAATCCATGTAGACGCCGTTTTCGCGCTGCCAGCGTGCTCAGCGTGCCTGTCATACCCCCCCTGCATGGTGATTGGTGGAAAAAGAGCGCCAGGGAAGGTGGGAGGGGAAACGAATTCTAAGTGCGCCATCGCCGTTATACTCGAACGAAATCGAGTACGCCGAATAGCGTAGTATTCGATCGAATACCAGCTCGATCGAACACTACTCGCTCATCTCTAATTATGATGAATAGGACAAGGGATCAAAAAATCCCAGGTTCTAGCTCCCTAAAAAAACATATTAGGTATCGCCACATCGGAAAATGAATGAACTATTAAAATATTTAAAAAAAAAAAAAAATTTGTGTGGCCATCTTGTCCCCTCCAAAATGAATAACAGTGATCAAAAAGTCGTACATACCACATAAATGGTACCAATAAAACAGTTTGTTATGCAAAAAAACAAGCCCTCATACAGCTCTGTAGACAAAAATATAAAAAAAAGCTATGGCTGTCAGAAAATGGCAATGAAAAGAAAGATTAGATGTTTTCAAAGGTTTTTAAACAAAATAAAAACTGTACACGTTTGGTATCATCGTAATTGGATTAAGCCGCAGAATAGGGATGTCATGTCATTTTTAGGAAACGGTGAACGCCGTAATGTCAAAACCCCAAAAACCTTGGTGGAAGTGGGTTGTTGTTTTTTTTTTTTTTTTCAATTTTACCCCACAAAGAATTTGTTTCCTGACTTCCAGTAAAAGACTTGGTAAATTAAATGGCAGCAATAAAAAATGTATCTTGCCCGGCAAAAAATAAGCCCTCATGGCTGTGTGAACGGAAAAATAAAAAAAAGTTATGGCTATTGGAACAAGGTGTGGAAAAATAAACAAAAATACAAAAATGAAAATGGGCCCGGTCTTTAAGAGGTTAAACAGGGTATTGGTACTTTTGGCAGTATGGGCAGGTGCCAAGTCCTGCTGGAAAATGAAATTAGCATCTCCATAAAGCTTGTCAGCAGGCCCAGGTGTGCGTTCAGTAATAGTATTATGTGTTTCTGTTGTAGCCATATTGTGTTTTTATGGGCGCTGGTGCCGAGGCTATTATTTATTATTCATTATTTGATGCTAGTATTAGGCGCAGTCTTTTACTACCCTTCTTTTTTATCTGTGTCACATGACACTCTGATCACATGATCGCAATCTGCTAGACGTGCTTGCAGGAGGATACGCCCTGTGTGAGTGGATGTATGACGTGAAGTGGGGCTTGACTTATATGATTTTTATCATGTGTGACTAATTTGTAGTACTGGGTATATACAGGGGTCTCTTTGCCTTAGGCCTGTATTCCCCCTGGGGAAGCTGACGCGAAACACGTGTCAGGGTCTCTTGGAGGTGCCAATAGCTGGGTCTATTGTGTATATGTTGTGAATCATGTTTTTTTTTATTTAGGTGGGGGAGCCAGATTAAGTTATAGTTATAGCATAATTAAGTTATAGCATTTTCCACTACTTGCAATGCTATAACTTAATTTCCGAAAGTGTTTTGTGCACTCTCCATGTGGTTGTGTGTGACTTTGCCAATATATACATCTATTTATTTGTTTTATCGATTTCAATAAAGATATATTTTTGGATATGCTGAGTGCCTGGATTTTTCCCATTTAGGAACTATTCCTTTTTGACACTTGCATTCTATTCGTGCTGTACAACCACATTCCGGTTTTGTGTTTTATTGCTCATTGGTATCTCATAACAAAGTGGACCAACACCGGCAGACAACATGGCTACCCAAACCATCACTGACTGTGCAATCTTCACACTGGAGCTCAAGCAACTTGGAATGTGTGCCTCTCCACAATTTCTCTAGACTCTGGGACCTTGATTTCCAAATGGAATGCAGAATTTACTTCCATCTGAAAACAGGACTTTGGACCTCTGAGCAACAGTCCAGTCCTTTTTCTCCTTAGCCCAGGTACGATGCTTCTGACATTGTCTCTGGGTCACGAGTGGATTGACATAACGAATGTAACAGTTATAGGCCGTGTCCCGTATACATTTGTGTGTGGTAGCAGTCCACTCCTTGTGAACCTCCCCCAAATTTTTGAATGGCCTTTTCTTGACAATCCTTGTGGTTATCCCTGTTGCTTGTGCAGCTTTTTCTACCATACCTTTTCCTTCCATTCAACTTTCCATTAATATGCCTGGATAAGGCACTCTGTTAACAGCATGTTTTCTTTATCATTGACCTTTTGTAGCTTACCCTCCATGTCGAGGGTGTGAACAATGACTGTGTTCCGGTCAAATGTCAAGTCAGCAGTCTTCCTCGTGATTGTGTAGCCTACTGAACCAGACTGAGGGACCATATAAAGGCTTAGGAAACCTTTGCAGGTGTTTTGTGTTGATTAGCTGATTACAGTGTGACACCATGATACAATACTGAACTTTTTCCACAGTATTTGAATTTTCTGATATACTGACCTTTGGGTTTTCATCAGCTGTAAGCCATAAGCATCAACATTAAAAAGAACAACACGTGAAATAGATCACTCTCTGTGTAATGAATCTGTATAATACATGAATCTCACTTTTTTAATTGAATTACTGAAATAAATGTTCTTTTTGATAATATTTTAATTTATTGAGATGCACCTGTATGTGGTCAGGATTGCCATCATTCCTACATGAACACTGAGCTACTGTTTCTGTTTAGGAGGCATGAAAGTTGTCAATTTAATGGGTTACTATGGCATCTACATATGCGAGTATATGCTTTTTGTGCCTTTGCCCCAATCAGTACTGTAGTCCTTTATACAGTCTGCAAACTAATAATGTTGTGCAGAACACCCATATGGACTCTAAAACCAACATTCTCACTAGCTCAAATACCTTTTTCAGCTAATGATAGGCATGTTTATTCTGAATTAAAATTCTGTCCTTCTGTGTCAGAAAGTGATGAACTAAGGTGGTTTATTAAGGGATATATATATATACACACACACACACACACACACACACACATACATACATACATATATATACATACATACATACATACACATATATACAGTACAGACCAAAAGTTTGGACACACTTTCTCATTCAAAGAGTTTTCTCTATTTTCATGACTATGAAAATTGTAGATTCACACTGAAGGCATCAAAACTATGAATTAACACATGTGGAATTATATATTTAAAGAGGACCTTTCACCATTCCTGACATGCCTGTTTTAATAGCTCCATGCATTCCCCACGTACTAACAATTCTGGAACATCTATTCTTATGTCTGTATGTTGTGCCATTCCTTTATTATTTGCACTAGAAGTTATGAATGAATTGCTATTTGTCTTCAGTAAGGGAACAGAGGGGAGGTAACAAGTTGGGGGTGTGTATCTGCACAGACTGACTCTAGCCAATCAGTGCTGCCATGTTCAGTCTGTGCAGGGACACACCCCCAACTGGTTACCTCCCCTCTGTTCCCTTACTGAAGACAAATAGCAATTCATTCATAACTTCTAATGCAAATAATAAAGGAATGGCACAACATACAGACATAAGAATAGATGCTCCAGAATTATTACATGGGGAATGCATGAAGCTATTAAAACAGGCATGTCAGGAGTGGTGAAAGGTCCTCTTTAACAAAAAAGTGTGAAACAACTGAAAATATGTCTTACAGTGCCTTGCGAAAGTATTCGGCCCCCTGGAACTTTTCAACCTTTTGTCACATTTCAGGCTTCAAACAAAGATATAAAATTTAAAATTTTTCGTGAAGAATCAACAACAAGTGGGTCATAATTGTGAAGTGGAACGAAATTTATTGGATCATTTAAACTTTTTTTGTAATAATAAAACTGAAAAGTTGGGCGTGCAAAATTATTCGGCCCATTTACTTTCAGTTCAGAAAACTCACTCCAGAAGTTCATTGAGGATCTCTGAATGATCCAATGTTGTGCTAAATGACTGATGAAGATAAATAGAATCCCCCTGTGTGTAATCAAGTCTCCGTATAAATGCACCTGCTCTGTGATAGTCTCAGGGTTCTGTTTAAAGCACAGGGAGCATCATGAAGACCAAGGAACACACCAGGCAGGTCCGTGATACTGTTGTGGAGAAGTGTAAAGCCGGATTTGGATACCAAAAGATTTCCCAAGCTTTAAACATCCCAAGGAGCACTATGCAAGCGATCATATTGAAATGGAAGGAGTATCAGACCACTGCAAATCTACCAAGACCCAGCCGTCCCTATAAACTTTCATCTCAAACAAGGAGAAGACTGATCAGAGATGCAGCCAAGAGGCCCATGATCACTCTGGATGAACTGCAGAGATCTACAGCTGAGGTGGGAGAGTCTGTCCATAGGACAACAATCAGTCGAACACTTCACAAATCTGGCCTTTATGGAAGAGTGGCAAGAAGAAAGCCATTTCTCAAAAGATATCCATAAAAAGTCTCGTTTACAGTTTGCCACAAGCCACCTGGGAGACACACCAAACATGTGGAAGAAGGTGCTCTGGTCAGATGAAACCAAAATCGAACTTTTTGGAAACAATGCAAAACGATATGTTTGGCGTAAAAGCAACACAGCTCATCACCCTGAACACACCATCCCCACTGTCAAACATGGTGGTGGCAGCATCATGGTTTGGGCCTGCTTTTCATCAGCAGGGACAGGGAAGATGGTTAAAATTGATGGGAAAATGGATGGAGCCAAATACAGGACCATTCTGGAGGAAAACCTGTTGGAGTCTGCAAAAGACCTGAGACTAGGACGGAGATTTATCTTCCAACAAGACAATGATCCCAAACATAAAGCAAAATCTACAATGGAATGGTTCAAAAATAAACGTATCCAGGTCTTAGAATGGCCAAGTCAAAGTCCAGACCTGATTCCAATTGAGAATATGTGGAAAGAGCTGAAAACTGCTGTTCACAAACACTCTCCATCCAACCTCAAAGAGCTCAAGCTGTTTTGCAAGGAAGAATGAGCAATTTCAGTCTCTAGATGTGCAAAACTGATAGAGACATACCCCAAGCGACTTGCAGCTGTAATCGCAGCAAAAGGTGGCGCAACAAAGTATTAATGCGAGGGGGCCGAATAATTTTGCATGCCCCACTTTTCAGTTTTATTATTGCAAAAAAAGTTTAAATGATCCAATAAATTTCGTTCCACTTCACAATTGTGACCCACTTGTTGTTGATTCTTCACCAAAAATTTTAAATGTTATATCTTTTTGTTTGAAGCCTGAAATGTGGCAAAAGGTTGAAAAGTTCCAGGGGGCCGAATACTTTCGCAAGGCACTGTATATTCTAGGTTCTTCAAAGTAGCCACCTTTTGCTTTGATTACTGCTTTGCACACTCTTGGCATTCTCTTGATGAGCTTCAAGAGGTAGTCACCTGAAATGGTATTCCAACAGTCTTGAAGGAGTTCCCAGAAATGCTTAGCACTTGTTGGCCCTTTTGCCTTCACTCTGCGGACCAGCTCACCCCAAACCATCTCGATTGGGTTCAGGTCTGGTGACTGTGGAGGCCAGGTCATCTGGCGTAGCACCCCATCACTCTACTTCTTGGTCAGATAGCCCTAACACAGCCTGGAGGTGTGTTTGGGGTCATTGTCCTGTTGATAAAAAAATGATGGTCCAACTAAATGCAAAACGGATGGAATAGCATGCCGCTGCAAGATGCTTTGGTAGCCATGCTGGTTCAGTATGCCTTCAATTTTGAATAAATCCCCAACAGTGTCACCAGCAAAGCACCCCCACACCATCACACTTCCTCCTCCATGCTTCACGGTGGGAACCAGGCATGTAGAGTCCATCCATTCACCTTTTCTGTGTCGCACAAAGACACGGTGGTTGGAACCAAAAGATCTTAAATTTGGACTCATCAGACCAAAGCACAGATTTCCACCGGTCTAATGTCCATTCCTTGTGTTCTTTAGCCCAAACAAGTCTCCTCTGCTTGTTGCCTGTCCTTAGCAGTGGTTTCCTAGCAGCTATTTTACCATGAAGGCCTGCTGCACACAGTCTCCTCTTAACAGTTGTTGTAGAGATGTGTCTGCTGCTAGAACTCTGTGTGGCATTGACCTGGTCTCTAATCTGAGCTGCTGTTAACCTGCGATTTCTGCGGCTGGTGACTCGGATGAACTTATCCTCCGCAGCAGAGGTGACTCTTGGTCTTCCTTTCCTGGGGCAGTCCTCATGTGAGCCAGTTTCTTTGTAGCGCTTGATGGTTTTTGCAACTGCACTTTGGGAAGGAATAATGCAAGTCACCAGTACATACTAAATGGTAAAATATTGGGTAACTCTGACATGGAAAAGGACCTAGGAATTTTAGTGAACAGCAAACTAAGCTGCAGAAACCAGTGTCAGACAGCTGCTGTCAAGGCCAATAAGATAATGGGTTGCATCAAAAGAAGCATAGATGCCCGTGATGAGAACATAGTCCTGCCACTTTACAAATCACTAGTCAGACCACACATGGAGTACTGTGTACAGTTCTGGGCTCCTGTGAACAAGGCAGATATAGCAGAGCTGGAGAGGGTTCAGAGGAGGGCAACTAAAGTAATAACTGGAATGGGTGGACTACAGTACCCAGAAAGATTATCAAAATTAGGGTTATTCACTTTAGAAAAAAGACGACTGAGGGGATATCTAATAACTACGTATAAATATATCAGAGGTCAGTACAGAGATCTCCCCCATCATCTATTTATCCCCAGGACTGTGACGAGGGGCCATCCTCTGCGTCTGGAGGAAAGAAGGTTTGTACACAAACATAGAAGAGGATTCTTTACGATAAGAGCAGTGAGACTATGGAACTCTCTGCCTGAGGAGGTGGTGATGGTAAGTTCACTAAAAGAGTTCAAGAGAGGCCTGGATGTATTTTTGGAGGGTAATAATATTACAGGTTATAGTTACTAGAGAGGGGTCGTTGATCCAGGGAGTAATTCTGATTGCCTGATTGGAGTTGGGAAGGAATTTTTTTCCCTAAAGTGGGGAAAATTGGCTTCTACCTCACAGGGGTTTTTTGCCTTCCTCTGGATCAACTTATAGGAAAACAGGCTGAACTGGATGGACAGATGTCTTTTTTCAGCCTTATAAACTATGTTACTATGTTACTTTCAAAGTTTTCCCAATTTTTCGGACTGACCGACCTTCATTTCTTGAAGTAATGATGGCCACTTGTTTTTCTTTACTTAGCTGCTTTTTTCTTGCCATAATACAAATTCTAACAGTCTATTCAGTAGGACTATCAGCTGTGTATCCAGTCCACCTGACTTCTGCCCAACACAACTCATGGTCCCAACCCCATTTATAAGGCAAGAAATCCCACATATTAAACCTGACAGGGCACACCTGTGAAGTGAAAACCATTTCAGGTGACTACCTCTTGAAGCTCATCAAGAGAATGCCAAGAGTGTGCAAAGCAGTAATCAAAGCAAAAGGTGGCTACTTTGAAGAACCTAGAATATAAGAGATATTTTCAGTTGTTTCACACTTTTTTGTTAAGTATATAATTCCACATGTGTTAATTCATAGTTTTGATGCCTTCAGTGTGAATCTACAATTTTCATAGTCATGAAAATACAGAAAACTCTTTGAATGAGAAGGTGTGTCCAAACCTTTGGTCTGTACTGTATATGAAAATGCAATGTGTTCCTTGCATTGAGAACACAACTAGTGGCTTCCAACGCATTGTGGTAAGAGTCTGTACAAAAAAATGCATTGCATTCAGTATGCATTTTTACCACAATTTGCCACTGTTTTGCGATGTGATAACAGCCCACACAATTTTTACTTTTGCAACACTTTCTTAAAATTCTTTAAAGAAAAAGGCCTTCAAGTCGGAAACCCAGCCAAAATCTCAAACTGATGGCTTCAGTACAGCTTGCAATGCATGCAATTTACCTGTGCAAGATATTGCTTCCAGCTGAACCAAGATGGCTAATCTTTTAATATTATAAAAATGAGTTTCTGTCTGTCTGTTCTCTATGTGCGACCAAACTACTGAACCGATTTTCACCAAATTCGGCACACAGGTACATCAGGTGTCCGGGAAGATTTTAGACCAGGTCTCAGCTCTCTAGGACGTACCATTCCCAAGATATTCCCAAAATATTATCTCCATTAGCCAATATTAGCCTGGATGCATTTCACTTCAAATCACAACTGCCATTTTCTCCACATACATATCTGTTTCCATAACAACCAAGCCAGGTAATTAGCAGCCAGCTGAGGAGCTCAGCTAAATAACAACCCAGCCACTTCTCTTAACTGCTTTAAAGGGGCAGAGCGCTGTGGATGACACTGTTAAAGGGGTATTCCGGTTACCAGAAATATAACTTATGTTTTAGACCAATTTTAGACTAAGACCGTTCAGTAGTAATAAAAGATGTTTTCTTCCACTGCTACCCATTGCGTATCCTCATAAATTACCATGACATTGACCTGGCCACCCTCAAAAGAAGGACTTATAAGCAACCCCCCCAAGGTCCCATTAAACCACGCCCCCGACCCGGTCAGGTCACGCCCCCTCCCACTCCATGGGGATTGAAAAAATGAAGGTAAAAATCAACTTCTGTCAGCTGCATTGACTTTCTCTCTGCAACAACAACAGAAACATTAAATGAAATGAATGAAATAGACTAATTTTAGACTAAGACCGTTCAGTAGTAATAAAAGAGGTTTTCTTCCATTGCTACCCATTGCGTGTCCTCATAAATTACCATGGCATGGACCTGTAATTCAGGCCACCCTCAAAAGAAGGACTTAAAACCCCAGCCCCAGGTCTCGCTAAGCCATGCCCCCAACTCGGTCAGGTCACGCCCCCTCCCACTCCGCAGCCATCGGGGATTGAAGGTAAAAATCAACTTCTGTCAGCTGCAGGGGTGGGAGGGAGGATGACTTTTTCTCTGCAATGACACACACAAACATTAAATGAAATAGATTGAATATACCCAGGCGAAGCCGGGTCCTTCTGCTAGTATAATATACTTTGCATTCCTTACTCTACAGGAAGAAAAAGTGCTTACATCTTGTAAATTATAGAGTTTTGCTTACCCTACTAAGTCATGTTAAAATTGGAAAAACCCTCCGAAAAATGTCACTTTTTATTGTATATGTGTTTGCCAACGATATTTTCCTCCTTTGTGTTCCAGTAATGGTAACTTTTCTATTTTTTTCCTTCTTTTTCTTATTTCTTTTTTATTTTTATCTTGCAGGATTAGTTGTAGGTTTTTTAGGAACCATTTTTGGTATATATAGTGTATTAAATAACTTTTATTATTTTATTTTTAGGGGAAAAGAAAAAAAACAGCAATTTTTACATTCATTTGTGTAATTTTTTTATGGCGTTAACTGAGTGGTAAACATAACGATTTTATTATGTGGGTCAGTACAGTAAAGTTAATACCACATTTTTATATACCGTATTTTTCGCTTTATAAGATGCACCCCCCCCCCCCCCCAAAAGTAGGGAGAAAATTGCCCTGCGTCTTATAAAGCTAATACTAGTGAGCGCTTCCATTATGGAAGCACTCACTAGTATGTATTAGGTGCCGGGAGCGGGGAAACATACTCACCCTCTTGTGCCGCGGCTCCGCTCCGGTTCCTGCCTTCTCTGGCGGGCACTCCACTGTCCTGACCACGTTCAGCGTCAGAACGTAGTGCGCACACTATGACCTGACGCTGCACGCAGTCAGGTGACAATGCAGCACCAGCAGAAGACAG
Source organism: Rhinella marina (assembly GCA_900303285.1). Lineage (NCBI taxonomy): Eukaryota > Metazoa > Chordata > Amphibia > Anura > Bufonidae > Rhinella > Rhinella marina. The sequence continues at coordinate 14,165 of ONZH01022474.1, forward strand.
AGGAGCGCCGGACCCGGAGCGGAGCCACGGCGCAGGAGAGGTAAGAGAGTTTATTTTATCCTTCACAGTGGGCTGATCTGAGGTCTGATGGGGCACAGTGGGCTAATATGGCGGCACACTGGGCTGATCTGAGGTCTGATGGGGGCACAGTGGGCTAATATGGCGGCACAGTGGGCTGATCTGAGGTCTGATGGGGGCACAGTGGGCTGATATGAGGGCACAGTGGGCTGATCTGAGGTCTGATGGGGGCACAGTGGGCTGATATGGGGGCTGATCTAAGGTCTGATGGGGGCACAGTGGGCTGATATGGGGGCTGATGGGCTGATCTGAGGTCTGATGGGGGCACAGTGGGCTGATAGGGGGGCAAAGTGGGCTGATCTGAGCTCTGATGGGGGTCTGACATGGAGGGCTGATATGGGGGTCTGATGTGATGTCCTGAAATTTATGGGGGGGGTCTGATGAGGTGTGAAAATATATTTTTCTTATTTTCCTACTCTAAAATCTGGGGTGCGTCTTATCAAAGGGTGCGTCTTATAAAGCAAAAAATACGGTATATGTTTTACATATTTTTCCTTTCCTCCTGCAGCCTGTCAGCTCTGCAGCTTCTCCCTCATTCTCCTCCCGACTCTATTTCTAACGGTGATTTCTCGTCTGTTGCTTGGACTTCAGGTGTCATTGTATGAAAGTCTGTAATGTCAGCTTTCAAACAAGACCAGTTGCATGCTTCTAGCTGATACCATTCATGAGATATCAGCAGCTAAAGCAGCCCTCGCCCCTCCACTTTCTGCCCAAGCGTTCTCTGTGTAAGTGTGTGTACATATATAGAGGTCAGTCACTGATGGTTGTACATGAGGGAAATATCAGTGATTGATAACATTCACTGTGTAAGTGTGTATACATAACTGTCAGTCACTGATAGCTGTACGGGGGGAGGTGTTATCAGTAATTGATAGCATTCTCTGTGTAAGTGTGTATAGTTATTTTCGCCTCAGATTGGCATTTCTGGTGCCAAACCACCACTTCACTCTACTGGTGCCTATATGTTACTTCAAAAATGTTAAAGCCAAAGGTAAAAAAAATCTCTTCACTGCATTTTATAATACCCACACACAGACAACTGTAAAAAATAACTTTTTTTATTGCTTCTCTTTCTCCTGACTGTCAAGGTCACAGGTTGTGGTTATAAATTCACAGCTGTAATTGTGCTGCAGGGCATCTTTGATTTTACACAGTCGACGATATTCATTTTACTTTATAATAAAATAGTTGCAATTAACCTCATTACATTTGTGCAAAATACAACAAAGAAGTAGTGAGGTATTTCTGAAATTCAGGCATCAATTGTACTAATCTCTTGGAAGTTAGTGACCTGGGGTGGATCTTGTATTGAAGATGTGGAGGCTTTACCTAGATAAAAAAATAAAATGATTAGAGGTCAGTTTTATACAGTATCTTTTTAACAATTATCAAACCATGTTATGTCTTGGCAGTTACTAAAAGTTTTTGCTTAAAAGGATATGTCCTTTTGTTAACTCAAAAATTTTATGCAAATCAGGACCTGCAGTTGATACTTACCCGCTATTTATTTCCTCAGGGCTGCTGCTTGGCTGATTCTTCAGCTCCCTTACAGTAGAGCTGTCATCTGTGACTACCGTTTAGCTGCACTGTCTACAAGGAGTGTGAGGTAGTTTGAGACACCCCCCCCCCACCCATCTCATCATTGGCTCAGAGCTGCAGCTTTCTCCACTCCCCTTAAAGCTCTGTCTCCTCAAACTGGCTGTTATGTAAGGTATAAACACACATCTATTACTAGCACAAAAGTCTGTCAGGTAAATACCACATAATGTAGAATCACATTAGTACTACTGATTTCCTGAATCATGAAATGTCCAAGCACATGTAATTGTCTAATAGTATATCAATACAAATTGAGGTTTCTGACATCAAGAGGTCTGACTACACAATGGTTTGATCCAGGAGGATTTTTAAGTACAAGACTATTGGAATTTCAATAAATTGGCACTGTGTACATTTTCCCCATGATACCAGCTAAAACCAGACTCACCAAAGAAGAGAATTAGAATCTGCCTGTTATACTTTCTCTCTCTTAATGATCCATAAAGGGATTATGGCTTCAAAACCTGCATCAGATTTTATGAACACAATCTCAATGTGTACAGGCAGCCTAAGGCTGCTGCCACATGTTCATGTGTTTTTGAAGCAAACATCAGGACTGGATAATAAAAGAAAAGTAATAAGGGCAGATAATACCTTTCTTTTTTCAGGTTTTCTGATACAGTTTTTAAAGCCAAAACAAGTAGTGGATCATAAAGGAATTATTAAAGGGGTTTTCCAGGAATTAAGAAAATTAAAATGCTTAAATATTACTTTATTATAAATGCATTCCCAAATACCTTACATTAGTTATTATGACTCGTTTTGTCTGGGGAGCAATCATTAGGAGAAATAAAATGGCTGGCGTCCTATTAGTACATACAAAACCTGTCCTAATCACACAGGAGGACAAGTTACTTCACCACACTGAGGTAAAGAGCTGCTTCACCCCCTCTCTGATTCTAAATACAACTGATCTTTAGCTGAATGTCTGTAGAAATGGAGTTCATGAGGATACCTGAAGTGCAGAGAAGAGGGCAGGCTCGGACTGGCCCACAGGGGAACAGGTGAATCCCCCGGTGGGCCCCTGAGCTAGGTAGGCCTCTAGTCCCCCACCTCCTGCACAAGTGACACATGGCACAGTAGACTAACCTATAAATAGGCTGCCTAAGATGCTATGCAGTACATTGCCTATGTCCATATAAAAGACTGGATAGTGTGGGCAGGTAGCTTATGCATGTGGGCCCCCAGAGTGAGCTTTACAGTGGGCCCCCAGAGGGAATTTTACTGGTGGGCCCTAGACACCCCAGTCCGACCCTGGAAGAGGGTGTGGATGAGGCTAATGAACAGCAGCTCTTGTATGCAGTCTCCATCACCACAGTCTGTCCTGTCAGTCCTCTCTGTACTTCATGTTTCCTCATGAACTACATTCCTACAGAGATTCAGCTAAAGATCATCTGTATTCAGGATCCTAATCCCTGACAAGCAGAACAGAGAGGAGGTTGAGGCAGCTCTTTGCCTGTGTTGTGAAGTAACTTGTCCTCCTGTGTGATTAGGACAGGTTTTGTGTGCACTAATAGGACGGCGGCCATTTTATTTCTCCTAACGATTGCTCCTCAGACAAAACAAGCCATTATACCTAATGAAAGGTATTTGGGAATATATTTACAATAAAGTAATATTTAAAGGGGTTGTCCAAGTTATTTTTGTGTTCTTTGTATGTTTCTAACTAGTCAAATATAACAGCTTTTAAATGCACTTTGTGTTTCCAAAGCTGCTTTCTCAGATTTCACGCAGGGTCACATGACCTGTGATGTCACCTTCCCTGCCTGCTAATCTTGTATTCGTACACCAAGAGATAAGAGCCTGTACACGAGACGTCACTGTGCTGGCCACGCCCCCTTGCACTAGCTGAGCTACCGGCTGCTCTGTGTCTCCTTCTCCCTGGATTTTTTTCAGATAAAACATTAACCCCTTCAGCCAGCACAGGACTGAAGACTTTACTACAGTAACTGCAGGCAGTGAGGAGAGAAATGCTGGTCATATGAGCTGACAGAGGAGTTCTGCAGAGCAGAAAGGTAGGGGAAAGTTCCTTTGTGTACTGTATCAGCAGTGTCATTGTACAGCTGGGACTTGTAGTCCTACACATACAACATGCTGCTGAGTATCCCAGCAGACAGACATGTCACTCAGCACTTGTATTCACTCCCTTTGAAGAGAGGAGGGAGGGGCAGAGATTGTTATTACTGCAGGTAAACAAAGGACAGAAGAGAACCAGGGAAATGAGGAAATACAGATTTTTTTTTTGCCTAAAACATGCTTAGATTAGTTATATATTGCTGCCCATCAGATTTACAGTGCTATATATTTTTTTTTTCATAACTTGGACAACCCCTTTAAGTATTTACATTTTCTTAATTCCCGGAGAACCCCTTTAAGAGAGAGAGAGTATAACAGGCAGATTCTACTTCTCTTCTTTGGTTTTAGCTTCAAAACTACTTTAGTAAAAATAAATTCTGGTATTGGCTTCAAAAACTGCATTAAAAAAATGAATGCGTAAATCCACAGGTTTTACCTATAATATAATATACATTCAGGACCAGACCAGAAGGTGCGGCTGGCCAAACACAAGCTATACCACACACACCCATAAGGGCCAATGGACATAATTGTGTGGCCATTGGCTCCCGTGGGTGGGTGCAGCTTAGCCACGGGCAGCCGACCGCACTGTAGACAAAAATCTGTTGTGGTAAAGTGAGTTACATAGGTGCACAGATTAAACCACAGCTGTAATAACTGCAGTGTAACTGTAACAAGAAGTGGACCTGTGTGTCCATCATATGACCAGGACAAATTTTTATCTACTAAAAATATTTATTATTGGGGTCATTCATTAACAGGCTTTGTCGCATGCCATTTTTCCCATCTCATGACACTTTTCCGAAGTGGTGAGAAAAGGGAGCGTTGCATGGGCCCGGCTCATTTATCATTTTCCACGGGAGTGGAAAATGGCTTACATCTATGCCAGCTGGTGTAAATTTAAGTCTCTTGCACTGCCTGTTGGGTGATGCCCCAAACTTATGTACAGATCTGTGCCTCTACATAACTGTGGGGCTTCCTCCAGCAGTACAGAGGGACCAGCGTGGACAATCTCCCCCTTTATTTCTATATCTAACACATATATAACTACGCCAGAATTGCAGGACGAGAAGGAGTAAAGTAGTTGTATATATCCCAAAATTGTACCAATAAAAAAACTATAGGTCCTTACACAAAAAGCAAGCTCACAAGTAGCTCCATCTACAGAAAAATAACAATGTTAAGGCCTCTTTCACACGAACATGACAGATTAGGTCCAGATGCGTTCAGTGAAACTCGCACCATTTTGCAAGCAAGTTCAGTTATGTCTGCAATTGTGTTCAGTTTTTTTCCGCACGGATGCAATGCGTTTTTCATGCTCATGATAAAAAACTGAAGGTTTACAAACATCTCCTCTTAGGAGCCATCAGTGAAAAATGCATTGCATCCGCACTTGCTTGCATATGCAATGCGTTTTTCACTGAAGCCCCATTCACTTCTATGGGGCCAGGGCTGCGTGAAAAATGCAGAATATAGAAAATGTGTGTTTTTCACGCAACGCAGAACTGATGCGTGAAAAAAATGTACACATTTACACAGACCCATTGAAATGAATGGGTCAGGATTCAGTGGGGGTGCTATGTGTTCACATCACCCATTGCACCCACGCGGGAAACGTGGGTCTTTGAATGTGGCAACATAAAACTTTTTTTTTTTTAAGTATTTTTATTGTGTAAAACAATTAAGACATAAAATCACCATATAACTACAGTGGTCCCTCAAGATACAATATTAATTTGTTCTAGGACTACCATTGTAAGTTGAGTAATTGGTTCCAAAGCCCTAAAATGTCATCCAAGATAAGAGAAAATGAAGATTTAAGAAAAATAAGCAGATAATTAAGACAGATAAAACATGTCCTTACATATAACATTCAGGAATAACTGCTAACTAGTAACTAATACAGCTATTTTACCAGAGAAGTGGCCTTGATTGGTTGGATCTGAGTCTAAGACATTGTATGTTGAGTCTAGTTTCAACTTACGATGGGTCAGAGAAGACCATTGTATGTTGAAAATATTGTATTCTGAGGCCATTGTATCTTGAGGGATCACTGTATAATCAAGCGAACATGTCATTTATACCACATGAATACAATAAAAAAAAAATTGCAGCATAGCACTTATTTATTTATTCCACAACCCCCCGGTCCAAGTAAAGGAATTGAAAAAAGGATGCTATACAGCATTACAGTTTTGGTACCTTAGTTGTGGAGATTCTAGGGGAGAACACCTCTGAAATGCGACATCTGAAGGAGTATGCCTCCAGTTTTTTCTGCTGGATTTGTATGGAATCGGACTAAAAATTAACCTTGTGCCTTTGTATGAAATCAGTGGCATAAGTAGGAACAGTAGAGCTCCACAGAGGTCTAGGGGTGCCCTATTATGCTTCGTACAACTCAGAGGTTGTACGGGGCATTAATATCGGCATCTGTACAAGGTTATCTTGACATGGGGGGGGGGTCATGTACATATGTTCTACGACAGTTTTTTGGTGCAGAAGCATTGCACATTTTAATACCCTTTGCACAGCAGTGTAGGCATTTAAAAACAATTAGAGAAGTGCTCTTTATGCAATTTCCACTGCATAAGTGTAGGTAAGTATTAAACTTTGCCACATCATACCCAGTAAATTAATTTAACCCTTTGCTATTCTAACACCTACAGTAATAAAAGATCACAAGGCTGTTTTTTTACACGCTATACTCTGCAAATATTATCAAGAAGATCTTTCAAAGATAAAGAAGCCACATAGGATGATCATCACAAGACCATGAGATCGGTTCAAGTTTATTCTGTAATAATGTGACAACAGGGCCAAGGGCACAGTGATTGAGGTAGCATCGTGCAAGTATCAGCCCTCAGATATTCAGTAACAGAAGTTCTGCAAACATTTCTTCAGCTTGTTAACTTACATATTCAGTCATCAAATATCCCAGACCTAATCAACATTTACACCATACAGCAAGTTAGGGAATGTATTGTATAACACTGACATAATGCTGTAAGTTCTACAATACTTTCCAGAACTGTAAGGGTTACATAGCATCATAAATCAATATAATGCTATGCGACCCTATCAGTACTAGGGAGGTCAGTATGGGAGCTTCCGCAAACACACGCTGCAAGTTCAATAGGTTGAACTCGTTCGTGTGAAACCAGGCTACGAGTTGTCCCACCAATCAATTACAAAACAAATATTCAATTGAAATCATTAAAAAATTTATGCTCCTATATAGTGCTAATGATTGGGCCAGACGAGATTACTATGCAAGAACCTGACCCTGCCCATCAAAAAGGAGTGGGAAATGGTGGCAGAGGAAGCAGGAGGAGCAGGGGTTCACAGAGTGGCTTGGGACTACTTTTGTGGTGCCCTTAACTACTTATCTGCATATGGATTAACACCTTAAAGGGAACCTGTCACATTACTATGCTACCCTTACTGAGCCCAATGCGGCTCACTGCCCTGGACTATGATCGATAGGTTTCCACATAATTTAGAAGGCTATAACACAATCTTTATTAAGAAATACTTAAAAAGCACATATGACAAAGGAAAAATCCAAAACATGAAAAATCTGAAAAAGGGTGCGTCTGAAACAATCACAGACTGAATAAGAGCCTAAGCAAGATCATTTAATAAATATATACATCAAAGGACAATGCCACCTAAATTCATAAAACAGTACAATGTGTACAAGTATAGATGTACAAAGGCAGAGCTCACCCACCATACCCGACGCACAAATCAGCTATTTTTTATTTTTCCCATTATGGTGTTAACCACACAAATTGTTATATTTTAATAGTTTGAACATGGCACTATCAATTATGTGTCGTAATGTTTATTTTTATATGTAAAATTTGGAAAGCATTGTGACTAATTTTTTTTAGCTTTAAAAAATAATAATTTACTGAACTTTTTAGTCCCCTTATGGGACTAGTACAAGTCATTTTCTGATTTAGAACAACAGAAGCCCCTCCCCTTGTCTAACCCCACAGTTGCCACAGTCACTACTGACAGTGGCATCTTAGGGGTCAAGTGACTGAGATTGGAGTAATATCCACTATCGGTCACTGCCAGCGTATATCAGCTGTATTATATAGCTGGCACCCGCCATGCATGGAGTGAGCTCAGGGTGAGCACACTCTATAATACCTTAACACTCATGATGTACAGATGCATGATGGTGTTTTAAGGGGTTACCTTTCTCTTAGCAATCAGTTGATTCACTCTGGAGAAAAAGTATCATTGCATTCAGGTGAGCTAGCCCTACAAGGCATTGTGCCTGGTTCAACAATGACAAAATGACAATGATAAACATTTGTAATGCGCTTTTCTCACAGAGACTCAAAACTCAGGCAGTCAGTGGCTGCTATGTAGGTGCTCAACCCTCCAACACACAACGCACACTAGGGTCAATTTCATTGTGACAGACTCACCTTAATCCCTTTCGGATACAGCAATTTCCTGTCTTTTACTCCCCTGTTTTTATTTTTCCATTCACATAGCCGTATGAGGGCATGTTTTTTGGCAAGACAAGTTGTACTTTTTTAATGGCACCACTTAATATTGCATAGCATACTGAATCAGGCCTTACATACGAACTTTGCTTGTCAGATGAAAAAGTTAAGTTATAGTTTTCTAGATTCTGCTATTGAAAGTGCCCAAGGCTTTTCTTCACTTGAAATGAACTCGTCTCTCAACATTGACTTACTTCACAGGCCCTCCCCTCTGTGCTCTGCGTGACAGCTATGCTGGGTGGATGCTACTCATAGCAAAGGCATGAAAAGCAGCTCAATAAAGAGAGAGCTTCACAGCAAAGCCCTGGCCTGGAGACTTGCAAGAACAGAATCTAGCAGAATTGGGCTGAGGCTACACTGTTTAACTGTTTAATTCAATGACAGCTGCAGTCCACAAGATTGCGTTCAACTGAATGTATTCATTTGGACTGCAGCTGTAGTTAAATAGTTAAAATCAATCAGTCGCACTACAAAAAGTTGCAGGGTAGCCCTAAGCTTAGGGTGTCTTCACATGCGGCAGATTTTGTTGCAGAAACTTTTCTGTTACTAAAAATCAGTTCCATTCATCTGAATATGTTGTTTCAGCATGGATCACATGGATTTCCACAAGCCCTATTCAGGAGAATGCAATAGATTTTCAGTCACAGAAAATTTTCTGCAACAAATCTGTCACGTGTGAAGACACACTTAAACTTCATGTTCAAACTATTCCTAATGAGAAAAGCTCCACAAAAAGTCTGTTTATATTACTCTCCCTAGCCTCTACCTAGTGTTGTCAACAGCTTAGCTTACTGATATAAATTGTGCAATTCATTACATTATAAAATGAACCAACTGCCAGCTGGATTCCAAAACACCCCAAAATTCAAAACACAGGTGGATAGAGTTTGCATGAATTTCATCACGGCAACTCAATGTATGCACTCCCTAGAATATCTTGGCATGCTCCTACTGAGACCTGGGGGATAGCCTCTCCGAACTGGATCAGGGCATCACTGAGCACCTGGGCAGTCTGTGGCACTATTGCACTGATACAGAATGTCCCAGAGGTTCTCAGGTGGATTCAGGTCTAGGGAACATGAGTTCCAGCCAATGGTATCAATGCCTTTGTCATCTAGGAACTACCTACATACTCTGGCCACATATGGTCAGCATTATCCAGCCCCAGAAGGAATACAGGGCCCATTGCGCCAACATAAGATCTGATAATGGCTCTGAGAACTTCATCCTGGTTACAGAAGCCAGGGTACCAATGACTATCATATGGAGGTTAGTCTAATCCACCAAGGATATGCCTCCCCAGACCATCACTGACCCACTGCCATCCACTCATGTTGGAAGATGTTGCAGGCAATAAGGTTCACCACATCGTTACCAGACTCTTATGTCTGATACATGAGCTCAGTGTGAATGTGCTCCCATCTGTGAAGAGAGAACGGGACGGCAACAGGAGACTTACCAATTCTGGTGTTCTCTGATGATTGGCAATCGGCTGCACAGTGCTGCACAGGATGTTGGGCCAGGTGTACACACAGAGCTCATAGTGCCCCCAAATTCCACCCAGTTTCCCAACATGCATGCATTAATCGGTCCGTCGTAATGCATGTAATCCATGTAATGCAGAATGCAAAACACGACTCCTCAGATGTCTGACGACTTAATTTTTTTTTTTTAACAGGAAGAAACTTTAATTAAAAATGTAAGGAAAAAAAAGCTCTAGGCCTCATCCACTTTATCTGACTTCTACAGTGGGGAAAAAAGTATTTAGTCAGCCACCAATTGTGCAAGTTCTCCCACTTACAAAGATGAGAGAGGCCTATAATTGACATCATAGGCAGACCTCAACTATGAGAGACAAAATGAGAAAACAAATCTAGAAAATCACATTGTCTGATTTTTAAAGAATTTATTTGCAAATTATGGTGGAAAAATAAGTATTTGGTCACCTACAAACAAGCAAGATTTCTGGCTCTCACAGACCTGTAGCTTCTTCTTTAAGAGGCTCCTCTGTCCTCCACTCATTACCTGTAGTAATGGCACCTGTTTGAACTTGTCATCAGTATAAAAGACACCTGTCCACAACCTCAAACAGTCACACTCCAAACTCCACTATGGTGAAGACCAAAGAGCTGTCGAAGGACACCAGAAACAAAATTGTAGACCTGCTACCAGGCTGGGAAGACAGAATCTGAAATAGGCAAGCAGCGCAGTGTGAAGAAATCAAGTGTGGGAGCAATAATTACAAAATGGAAGACATACAAGACCACTGATAACCTCCCTCGATCAGGGACTCCACGCAAGATCTCACGCTGTGGGGTAAAAATGGTCACAAGATGTCACGAACATACTTGCGTCAGGTTGCAGGCGTTCGGCTAGACTTTCTAAAGTGACATAATTTGACATGTTTTCCTCTTGATTTGGTTGCTGTTTACCACACCCCTTCCCCTCAGCTGTTGTGGGTGTGGTAATTATCTTTCACCTATTTACCCGTTCCTCTCCCAGTATTCCTTGCGGTTTATACTTTCTGCTGTCATTGTTGTGTTTGGTGTGGATCTCGGCCGAGATCCGGTTGCTGCAATATCTGCATTAAGATAAGTGTTATTTTCCCTATTGTGTTTATCCTAAGTTTCCCTGTTTTGGTTTTGCCTTGTGGAGTTTCCTGTTCGTCCATCCTTTTGGAGGAACAGGTTTACTCTTTCTCCTGTCACTAGCTGCAGGGTTGTACAGGGTCAATTTGTTATTAGGTTCCTGTGTATGAACTCTCCTATCACTAAGGCCTGTTCATACTGGTAGTCAGCCAGGGCCTAGTTTCAGGGATTCCTGCAGGAGGTGACCATTTCCCTTGTTTGGTCTTTTCCCTTCCCTCTTATGCTTGGTGTGGCTATACCCTCCACACCAGAACGTGACACAAGAACTGTGAGCAAAAATCAAGAACCACACTGGGGGAGATAGTGAATGACCTGCAGAAAGCTGGGACGAACATAACAAAGGCTACAGTCGGTAACACACTACGCCGCCAGGGACTCAGATCCTGCAGTGCCAGACGTGTCCCCCTGCTTAAGCCAGTACATATCCAGGCCCATCTGAAGTGTGCTAGAGAGCATTTGGATGTTCCAGAAGAGTATTGGGAGAATGTCATATGGTCAGATGAAACCAAAGTAGAACTGTTTGGTAGAAACACAACTCGTCGTGTTTGGAGGAGAGTGAATGCACTGTGTGCAGTGAATGAGTTGCATCCAAAGAACACCATACCTACTGTGAAGCATGGGGGTGGCAACATCACACTTTGGGGCTGTTTCTCTGCAAAGGGACCAGGACGATTGATCTGTGTACATGAAAGAATGAATGGGGCCATGTATCGTGAGATTTTGAGTGCCAACCTCCTTCAATCAGCAAGGGCATTGAAGATGAAACGTGGCTGGGTCTTTCAGCATGACAATGATCCCAAGCACACCACCAGGGCAACGAAGGAGTGGCTTCGTAAGAAGCATTTCAAGGTCCTGGAGTGGCCTAGCCAGTCTCCAGATCTCAACCCCATAGAAAACCTTTGGAGGGAGTTGAAAGTCCATTTTGCCCAGCGACAGCCCGAAAACATCACTGCTCTAGAGGAGATCTGCATGGAGGAATGGGCCAACATACCAGCAACAGTGTGTGCCAACACAGGGAGATCCCTCTAGTGATAGCTACAAGAAAATGCATTGTTTTTATGTCGGGAAGAGAAGCAAGTCAGTGCCTGGTCCCCCTCCCCTGGTCCAATAGCAGTTACATGCGCTGCCTGCATTGAAAGTATGCATGCCACCCTCATGGAGTCTGCTTCTGAGAGTTTGGTCAAACTCATGCAAACTAGCAGCCCACTGGAGGTCATTTTGTAGGGCTTTGGCACTGCTCTGCCTGTTCCTGATGCTTGGTTGCTGCCCTTCTATGGCCCTAGAGATCTCTATTACTCCGGATGAAGCCTTCTCGGCGAAACGCGTCGGGTGGAGAGGGGGGAATCAACCGTGCAGGTTGTTCTTTTATTTGGCGGTATGTGTATTGTCCAAATGCCCTTATGAGAAGCTGGCTTTATTCCAATGTAGACCTTTTTGGTCAGTATTTTGTGTATTTCAATGCAGCTTACTCTGGACACTTGTCTGTTGAAGCATATGCCATTATTGTTCCAGTAGTTTTCCTTTGAGGGTAGATCTATATTCTTTTATATATCAGTTTATAATGGAGTTTAAGCTTGATCCTATGTAGGCCTTTTTTGGTCATCATATCTTGCCTCTCAATATTGTGTTATTTGGCTTGTAGTGTATATATACATACCAATTACCGCCTATTCCACATTCTCAATTGGTTTTGTGCTTTTTCTAGCACTATAATATTTCTGTACCTGCATATGTGTAGATCCACCTTCTGTGGGTGTTACTCATTTGTTTTTGATTATTTTTGTCTCCCCAACATGTGGATTCCTCCATTTTAATATATGTTTTTAATTTATAATAAAGATTTGTATTTTTTGCGCTATTTCTTCTTTTTTTTAGGGTGCCGCATATCTCTTTTTTGTGTAGGCTGTTATTTCCTTCTATGGCCCTGTCTAGGGCTTGAATGGGACTGAGCTGCAAATAGGCCATGTAGTGATTGTGACATCACTGGCCTAGGAAGAGGCTGCGGCTCTGCAGCCTTTTCAAACAGCTAATCAGTGACGGTGTTGGACCAAATCACATATCGATGAACTATCATGAGGACAGGCCATCAATATCAAACTCCCAGAAAACTCTTTTAAATTAAAAGGGGATGTCTGACTTCACTAAGTGGCATTTATCATGTAGAGAAAGTTAATACAAGGCACTTTCTAATGTATTGTTATTATCCATATACTTATATCCATATACTTCCTTTACTGGCTTAATTCATTTTCCATCAGATTATACACTGCTACAACCACCCTGCAATCCAGAAGAAAAAAGCGCTGGCCTCTCTGGTGGATGGGACTGCGGTATTACACATAGGCCGGTGTACAAGCACGGCCACTGCTGCTGGATGGCAGGGTGGTCTTAACTATGGAAACGAGCAGTATATAATGTTATGGAGAATTTAATGAAGCCAGCAAAGGAGGCAATATGGACAATCACAATACATTAGTAAGTGCCTTGTATTAACTTCCTCTACATAATAAATGCTATTTGCTGAAGTGAGATAACTTCTTGTTTCAATGATTGGAAGGTTCTTTTGCCTTACTGTCAGGGCTCATGCACACAAACATATTTTTGTCTGCATCGATCTGCATCGGGGCCACAATAGATGCGGACAGCACACCGTGTACTGTTCGCATCCATATGTCCATTCTGTGGCATCTGCACATTACAGACAAGGATAACACAGTTTTATTATGGCCCGGACATTCCGTTCCACAAAATGGAGAACGTATGCGACCGGAATCTGTGTTTTGTGAATCTGCAATTTGCGGATTGCAAAACAGGCAACTGTCGTATGTATGAGCCCTCATTATTAGGCTGTATTCACATCAACGTTTGAGGCTCTGTTCAGCGTATCCTACACAGAATCTGTTAAAAATGCATGCAGGACTTTTTCCTCCACTAAAAATCTTTTCCCCAAACAGATCCCGTTATAGTCAATGGGGACTGTTTGGCTCCGTTTGCTTCAGTTATGTGCCGAATCCAGCACATGTAGAAGCTACTTATTTTAAATTTGTCCAGTAGAAGGTTCAGTGGAGATTCTTTGTTTATTGTCTGGTTGGGCCCTCCTTAGGCACGGCTTAGCACTTTTTAATTTTCTTTTCTTTTTTTTTTCCAAGGGCTGTCTGTATGCCTCCTGGATGTAATCCGATTAGAATTGTTCATGATTGCTATAGTTCTCCCTTGATTTACTGGTTTAATAATAACGTTTCTGGGTTTCTGCTGCATACATTTAACGCGTCAGATGCTGTGGTCACATGTGACCACAGCATCTGAGTGTTGAGGATGCGGGAGCCGAGTGCTCCCGCATAAGCATTCCCCAGCTGAGATGGGGGAACCTGTTATATGTCAGTATTAGCTCAGAGGCTCAAGAAGGCTACGATAGCTAAAACTGGAATATACCAATACAAGCCAGCAGGTGGCAGCACTGTATGTGTATATTGTAAATGGAGTGTTCTTTGATGGCTATATAATTATCACAGAACACAATAGGCAATCTAATGATTGGCAGTTATAGTCACCCAGGGTGACTTAACAAAAAAGGAAAAAAGTTTTCAAAAATACAATATATATATATATATATATATATATATATATATATATATACACACAGTATATATATATATATATATATATATATATATATATATATATATATATATATATATATATATATATATATATACACAGTATATATGTACCTGTTTAAATCACCCACTTTCCCCAAAATAAAACCACTAAAACAATGAAAAAAATACATATCATGGGCATAGTCTCGTGCAAAAATGCCCGTACTATTAAAATATAACAATATTTATCCCATATGGCAAATGGCGTAAAATTCAAAATAGCCAATTTGCCCCTTTTTGTCACTACACCCCCCCCCTAATTTTTTTTATAAAAAGTGATCAAAAAGTCACACACACTTTAAAATAGTGTCACTGAAAAATAAAGATCGCCCCACAAAAAAAAAAAAAAAAAAAAAAATCAGCCTTCATACAGCTCCGTACACAAAACTACTAAAAAGTTATAGGGGTCAGATTATGACAATGAAAAAAAAAATTTTCTTCCGGTATTAAAACGCAAGTGTAGCATCGTTGTAATCGTACTGACCTGGAGAGTGAAGGAAACAGGTCAATTTTACTGCAAAGGGAATGCAGTAATCCCCCACCCTCATAAAACTGTGGTAGAATTATGTTTTTTCCCCCATTTGGAATTTTTTTTCAAGGTTTCCAGGTTCTGGGAAGTCAGGGAGTGAAAAACTAAATTGCAAAAAAGGAAAATCGCAGGGTTAAAAGGGTTGCCTGGCCTGGGAGCAGACAACCCTAATGGTCCTAATTTGTGCCCCCGACAGGTCTTGGTTTGGCAACACCATTCTTTACATTGTCAGCAGAATTTTAACTAAATTACCTTTGATTCGTCAACCAGGGGGTAAGAGATATTGTTTAGTTTAAATTGTCATGGAGACAGCAGAACAATGTGAACAAGGTCTATGCAGAGGTACACAGAGGCCCTGTAGGTCCATATTACTCCTTATCCCACAGCACCACACTGACCATGCTACTTTATGGTATGTATGCTTATAAGCATTAGTAATTCCTTTGCCGGCTCCGTTCATGTTTCCATTCTTTTATACACTGCTTGTTTCCATGGAACACCCAGCAATCCAGAAACATAGGAAAAAAAGTGTCGGTCTTTCTGATGGCCGGGACAGTGAAAGGCATAGGAATGCATTTGCAACAGCTCCCATCATGGCCACCTCGTATCTGGTGACTGCTGTGTTATACAGAAGCCATCTGCTGGCAGTGTCTGTGATTGGAGATAACTCTGATTACGGACATTTAACCCCTCAGATGCCATGCTCAACTGTGACCCCGGCATCTGAGGGGTCACTTACTGTATGATCTAATGTTCACATGTTTAAGTCCACTAAAGGGACTAAACATAAAGTTAAAAAAAAAAAATTAAAAAACAAAAATCCCAAACAAATTAAAAATTCTACTCACATCCCTTTCCCCATTTTACAAATAAAAAAAAAAAACATCATTGGTATTGCAGCATGTAAACAACTATAACTATCAAAATATAAAAAGTATTTATCACGTATGCTGAATACTCAAGAAAGTCAAAATGTCCGAATCACTATTTTTTGGCTGCTTCGCCTTCCAAAAAGTGTGACTAAAAAGTGATCAAAAAGTCATATATCAAAACTACAGCTTGCTTTGCAAAAAAAGAGCCCTTACACAGCTCCGTAGGCAGAAATCTAAAAATGTTTTGGGGGTCAAAATATGGCGATGGAAATAATTTTTTTCAAAGTTTTTTTTTTAAAAGCATTAAGATATAACAAAAACTTTATACATTTTTTTTATCGCTATAATCATACTGACCCACTAAATAAAAGTAACATGTGATTTTTACCACCCAATGAATGCTGTATATACAAAACCCGGAAATTCCACTCCATTTAGAATTGTATGGAATATTAAATGGTGCCATTAGAAATTACAACTAATAAGCCCTCAAATGACTATGTGAAAGGAAAAGAAGAAAGTTACAGCCATTTGAAGGCACGGAGGAAAAAAGTGAAAACATGAAAATTGATGTAATGCAAAGAAGGCCGAAATGCCTAATTAGTTTATGTTTGTCATTTTTTCCTGGTTACGAAATGAAAGCTGCAATTTGGTTGGTTGTCATGGGCAAGACATATAAAGACCTCAGTGGTCCATTATTCACTAACAGCTTAAAGCTAAACACTTTGGAAGTCGTAGCAGATCAGTACCGCATGGTCTTTCCTTTCTCATGCCCTAAAAATACAAAGGGACATAATAAGAAATATTGTGCACATAGAGCATATTAAAAAAACAGGTAACCAACATAATGGGCACATTTATAAAAAGGGTCAGCTTTGGATGATTTTTCCATCAAGTTTTATCCGCATCTGCCATCTTTTTGGCAATAGGTTTAGCTATATGAAAGCTTTAATTGTTGCCAAATTCTCAAATATGTTAAGTCAGCTTTCAGAAAGCATTTTGGTAAAAGAAAATGTAGCACTGCATTTCATTTAGGCCCAGATTTTACATAGATTAAAGGAGTTGTTCATATTTTTGGTGGGGCCCTACATGTGGCTGGACCTGTGGAAGGAAGTATACTTACCCGGTTATCCTGCTGCATTCCGTCTCCTTTGGTCCACTGCCACAGCCTTACTCCGGTCTCCACAAGTCAACATCCTGTTTAATGTGGGTCACGTGGCCGCTGCAGCAAATGACTGGCTGCAGCCTTGATGTGTCCCCCATGCATCACATGACCAGTGACATGACACATAGGAGATATATAACCACTGCACCAGGTTATTGGCTGAGGTGGCCACGTGACCCACATCAAACAAAATGTTTACTCGTGGAGACTGGAGCAAGGCAGCGGCAGCAGGGGACCGAAGGAGACGGAACCCAGCCTGGGTAAGCGGGGTTCTTCCCTCCACAGGTCTAGAGTCAGGCAGAAAGACCCCCTGAAGATGAACCCTTTTTAAACTGCACTTTGTGATTGGTGTAAAATGCTATATAATGGTCCATGATCTCCACTAATGACCTATGAAGAGCACATTCATATGTACATGCCATATCCTATAAACAAGCAAACCTCATTTAATTGCCCTCCTTATTAACAATGCGTGTCACACTACAATATGCAAAGGGCAACATTCTTCGCCATAGTTGAAGACTTTGCAGAACATTTAAAAATAAAAATCACATCCAAACATCTACCATGATTTTTTATAAGTGTGCCCACTACCACCCAATATTTGAATACTTATTTCTTACTTCAAATTCAATAAAATGCATATTACATAAAAAGTAATTGCAATACTGTAGCTGAAATACCACTGCATCATAAAAGCAGCCACATAAAAATATTTATGGCCAAAGACAGCTCTGCAACAAACGTGTAGCGTTGCAGATTGAAAAATGCCACCTGCAACAAAGAACACCATCTGTGCTTAAAAAGCAAGATATTCCATAGAGCGCAGTAATAATAGCAAAGCCTTTGCATAGCACAACATCACATGGTACAACAAAAACAGCAAGTTCAGACTTGGAACATAGTATATATAGTTATTTAAGGCCCTTTACTGGTGCTTAAAAATCTTCATAGCTTTCACAGAAAATTCTACAGTACCCATATGCAGATGTAGGGAAAAACGAGGATCAGTTATGTCAGATTTCAACGTGGCCTCCATAATTCTGAAATGGAAGATGTTTGGAACAACTAAGGATTCTGCTAGAGCTGGCCATCCCACTAAACTAAGTTATTGGGGGAGAAGGGCCATGGTGAGACAGGCTACCAAGAATGCAATGATCACTCTGGCTGAGCTTCAAAGATCCTGTGTGCAGATGGGAGAAACCTCCAGAAGGTCAACCATTATTGCCACACTCCACTAATCTGGGCTTTATGGCAGCACATAAAGGACTCTCAAACTGCAAGAAGCAAGGGGGAGATTTATCAAACTGATGTAAAGTAGAACTGGCTTAGTTGCCCATAGCACTAGTGCCGGAGGCGCCGCCACAGATAGAGGTGGCTGGCGTGCTGCTTTTCATGTTTGTCTGTCTTAGCATTTGATAGTTGGCAGTATATGTTGGCAATGTATGGGCTCCTGATGAGGGTGTGTTAATACCTAGAAACGCGTCGAGCGTACACCAGCAACAACTATACAGAGCCACACTGACGGAGGCAATTTTGTATTGTCTGGGGCGCAGGTAATCTGGTCTATAGTATACCAGTAACCTGCTACATTGTTGCTCCCAGACAATACTTATTCAATTAAGGCACGTCGTCCATGCTTGGGAATTAGGCTATCAGACTAAATAAGGGAGTCTGTTACCTGCTATAGCATTGTTCCCAGGTCATATTTTTCAATTTTGTGCCCTGATTTTAGCACACTTGTTTGTGCATTATCATTATTGATGCGTGATTGGCTTATATGTGCGCGCCAATATCACGTATCGAGGGCGTTTCTTTCTACCTCGCTATTTTAGCTTGTTTCCAAATAAAATTATTTTTGTTTTGTCTTTTAGCGCCCAGTTATTCACTGTGACATAGTTTGATAAATCTCCCACAAGATTCTCTGGTCTGATGAAACCAAGATTGAAGAACTTTCTGACCTCACTTTTAGGCATCATGTCTGTAGAAAACCAGGCACTGCTCATCACCTGCCCAATACCACCTCTACAGTAAAGCATGGTGGTGGCAGCATCATGCAGTGAGGGTTGTTTTTCAGTGGCTGGGACAGGAAGACTGGTTAGGTTTGAGCAAAAGCTGAATGGAGCAAAGTACAGAGATATTCTTAATGAAAAGCTGATTCAGAATGCTATGGATCTCGGAAAGGCCAAATGTTCACCTTCCAATAAGACAAAGCTAAGTCAGTGGCTAAACTAGAGCCATGACTTGAACACAAGTGAACATCTCTGGAGAGACCTGAAAAAAGCTGTCCATCGGTGGTCCGCATCCCACCTGATGGATATTGAGAGGATCTGCAGAGAAAAATGGCAGAAAATCCCCAAATGCAGATGTACAAACCTTGTGGCACCATATCCAAGAATACTCTAAGCTGTAATTACTGCCAAAAGTGCTTCAACTAAATACTGAATAAAGGGTATGAATACTTATGTCAATGTTAGATTTTTCCTAAATTAGCAAAGATTTTGAACATTCTGTTTTCACTTTCTCATTATTGAGTCCAGAATGATGGGGAATAAATTGATTATTTGTTTTTTTATTTTAGCACAAGGCTGCAACATAACAGAATGTAAAAATGAATGCATTGTATACACCACAGAACCTAGAAATATCTATTACTGGTGTTGCAATTTCTTCTATAGCTTGTCCACCCAAACAGAATTCTCCATATAGGCTTATTTGCTTATTTGTTTCACAAAAGCATTCATCTCCAGTTTATTACCTAAGTAACTAGTCAGCGTATCTATTTCCAATGGATTTTTAAAGAAGGTCTATCACATGGATAAAGTCATTTGTTTTTATAGAAAAAAAAAAAAGTTAGCTCTACATTAATATGTTAAAAAAACTCATGAAAAAATGCTTTGTATGATACATACACGTCGTGTAAATTACCGGACTCTGCAGTAAACAGGTCAGACCTTCTGGTTAAACAGCTGATGTCATACATATTAGGACTCCCTGCTGGAGTCTGATCTAAACTTCTAGTTAAACAGCTTCCTTCATGGCCCTGACACCTACCCATAATCCTCATTGGCGTTCAGTGTCAGAACGCAACTTAATACGGCATTTTGTGTCTGTGTTGTATATAGCATCTATCCAGCACATATAGCTGCATTCTACTGGGGACTATAGGCAGGCTCAGATTGGCCCACAGGGGAATCCCACGGTGGGCCCCTGAGAAAGGACAGCACAGCATCTCAAATAACCTATATCAATATAAAAAACTAGGTAGACTATCCAGTTTATTGATGCATCAGAAGGTTGAGATGACCTCTAGGAATAGAGGCAGGCCAGCCAGTATCCTCTCTTCCCTGGGACCCACCTTTTGAAGTTGTTGCAGAGACCCCCATAATCAATCATCTTGTAGTGTTGTGTTGCTGTCTGCCTCTGTGTGTGCAAGTAATATTTGCATGTTGCTGTACAGTGGGCCCAGAATGAAGTTTACTGGTGTGCCTTAGGTATCCCAGTCCAGCACTTACTATAGGTACTTGTCAGGGCCATGAGAGAAACTAGATGTTTGGACCAGACTCCTGCGGGGAGTCCTAATCTGCACGCACAATATAAAGCATTTTATTTTCATTGCCTACAAAACACAGGTTTATAGAAGAATTATCTGGTTTATTCATTTAGAAATAAAACCCTCTAAAGATAATCTAGCATTGCAAACTATAAAAGCAGACTATGATGTTTAAAGGACGACCCATCTCTGACTATGCATAGTGGAATTCCTAGATTATTCCTCCTGAAAAACTGATACCTGGACGTTACTGTTTCCTTTATAAATGTTCCTAAACACTCTGCTCAATCAGTGCATATAGTGTCAGACTAGATGTGGCCTAACCGCTATATAAACAAAAACACAAATAGCTGTGAAAATAACGGAAAGCGGCGCACTAAAATAAAAATGCACATTTTACAAAAATTTCTGTTTTTGCTTGACTTAAGGAAATGTGTCATCAGAAAATGACCTATTGTTTAAATCAAATTTTTAAAAGTTTTTTCTAATCTTCCATATTACCATCCATGTTAAAAAAAAAATCCTGTAGTAGCAATTTTTACAATGGCTGCCAAGCCTAATAAGCCACTTCTTGGTCTATACAGATCTCTTTTCAGCAGTCATCTCATTATCACAGGCAGGATTACAATGAAAGATATTACCTATATATAGATAACACAGGATCCACCATTCACAATAGCTGATATCACATCTTATCTACTCCCTCCACAGGTCACAGAGCATGCCTAGAAAGCTCTCCCATAGAGGTCAATGAGTTCCCTTCCTGCCTGCGGTTTCTGTGGTCCACGGTGGCTGCTGTAAAGTATAACTCTAAATGCTCAAGCAAAATGTCAGCCCCAGAAGGAATCAGAATACAAAATCTACAATTAGAATATAACAACTGATTACAAAAAATGGGATGCATTACTATCTGATTTTAAGTGGGAGAAAAAAAATTATAGGTGACACATTCCCTTTAAGCGCAGCATAAAACCATTAGAGAGATGTACAACACCGCAGGACACAAGTAGAGCTGCACTTTCAAGCTAGCACACATATCGGCTATAGATTACTGGTTCACAATAGGCAGACTGAGTTTGGTGAATGGCTCAGGTTCCAAAGAAAGGCAACTACTAAGGCTGGATTCACATCACGTTTTTCCCATCCGTTTAATGTATACAAAAACGTATACGTGAAACGGATGCATAAAAACTTGATGTGAACCCACCTTAAGAGAGCAACACTTGTGCACTGAGCTTTGTGCTCAACCATAGAGTACAATGGTATAGTAAACACGGTTACAAATGTGGGGCATCAAGGCGACATCAGCCTTGATAATGTTGGTGTACCAACACTTTAGACTGCAATCACATTGCTGCATTAAGGGACCCTGGACCAATTGACCACTATTGATATAATCATTTAAAGGGAATCTGTCACCAGCAACCTCCCTAGCTAATTGTTTGCATAGACACATACAGTGACATAACTAGAAATGACTGTGCCCCAGCAAATTTTTTAAAGGACCCCCTCCCCCCCAAGCAACTTCTTCGCAACCCCTTCACCTCCGGCTAGTCAAGATCGCTTTCTCAGACAAGCCCCGGCAGATGCTCTGTCAGTTTCCTACATATATATATACTGTATGTCATGTCACTGTATATAATGTCATTGTCCCTGACAATAAAATCTTTTAGTACTCCTCCTGGGCGGGCCCATTCTGAGTTCAGGCTCCATAGCAGCTGCTTCCCTTGCTTCCAATATAGCTACGTCCCTGGATACATAATTGTAGTTTCCCTGATTAAAGTGTTTTTTATTTTGTTGATCTATTCTAAGGCTTTGTTCCCAAGTAATGAGATCTTTTCCTGATAACCAAATTAGGCATTTGGTGCAATGAGAGTGTTACCATTACTTTTGTTGCACCCAAACTCAGCTCCTTTCTGTAGCCAGCCATTCCCTCGCTACTTTGATTGACAGGGCCAGGCTTTGGTAAAGCAGCCAGGGAGGGGCTGACCACAGAAAAGAGTGGAGCTTGGCTGCAACAAGAGCAATAGTCACTCCCTTGTTGCATTAAATGCCTAATTTGCATATTAGGAAAAAGTGTCATTACTTGGGAATGGATCATCAGATCAACTAAAGAAAAGCAGCGCTTTAATCAGACGGATCACAACTATGTCTATACAAACTGTTGCATATGGAGCTTGCTGGTGACATATTCCCTTTAAGCTTACATAAGAATGTTACAAAATACTGGGTAAACATATTTCTACAAATAAATATGCAAAATGAGTTAAATATGTACTTACAAAACCGCACATTTATAGGCCAGATCATTATGGAGCTCAGTGAGAAAGCAGCGACTAGAGCCACAGCTCCAGTTATGATTACCATCACCCAGTGATAAAATGGAGTACAAGCCGGACAACAGTTCAGAGTGCTGAGGGGAGAAAACAAGTAAGAAGTTGTTATACAGTTCCTAACACTCGTCTAGTCTCCTCTATGGTGAAATATCAAGCAGCACAAGGTTGCCTTGAGGCGTATTTGGGGAGCTTCACTTGACATTAATGTAACATTTAATACATAGATCCAATATCTATTCACGGTATAATCACCAGTGAGAATGGATGGATTAAAGGGGTTCTCCGGGAATTAAGAAAATTAAAATACTTAAATATTAATTTATGATAAACATATTCCCAAATACCTTTCATTAGTTATAATGTCTTGTTTTGTCTGGGGAGCAATGATTAGGAGAAACAAAATGGCTGCCGTCCTATTAGCCTACACAGAACCTGTCCTAATAACACAGTAGGACAACACTAAGGTAAAGAGTCTCGTCCTCCTCTCGGCTTTACTTGTCAGGGATTATGATCCTGAATACAGTTTAATAAAATCTTCAGCTGAACCTCTGTAGGAATGGAGTTCATGAAGAGACATGAAGTACAGAGGGGAGGGTTTGGATAATGAGCAGCAGCTATTATATGCAGTCTCCATTACCACAGCCCACAGTCTGTCCTGTCCATTCTCTCTGTACTTCATGTTTCCTCATGAACTCCATTCCTTCAGAGATTCAGCTGAAGATCTTATCATCTGTATTCTGGCTCATAAGGCTACTTTCACACTAGCGGCAGTCCGGATCCGGCAGGTGAAGGGTGCTGCCGGATCCGGCTGCCGCAGGGACATGTGTGGAGCCGGAACCGCGCTCCGGCCCCACACATGTCACACAGTACATACATACACACAGAAACACACACATATACACAGACAAATACACATACATACTTACATGCTCCCGGCAGGTCTCCAGAGCACAGGAGGAGCAGGACGGCAAGCACAGATGACGATTCCCCACAGCGCCCTCTGCTGGGCGCCTGGTGGAATAGTCATCTGTGCGCGCCGTCCTGTTCCTCCTGCGCTCTGGAGACCTGCCGGGGAACATGTAAGTGTGTATTTGTATGTGTATATGTCTGTGTATGTTTATGTGTATGTCTATGTCTGTATTGTGTGTATTGTGTGTATGTGTGCAGGTGACGGATCCGTCATGAACTCCATTGAAAGTCAATGGAGGACGGATCCGTTCACCATTGTGTCACACCAAACGGATCCGTCCCCGTCTTGGTGCGGATGTCTGGACCGGAGAGCAAACCGCAGCATGCTGCGGTTTGTTCTCCGGTCTGAAGACGAAACGGAATGCTTTCAGGAGCATTCCGTTGTCTGCAGTTCAGTTTTGTCCCCATTGACAATGAATGGGGACAAAACTGAAGCGTTTTATTCCGGTATTGAGCCCCTATGACGGAACTCAATACCGGAATTATAAAACGCTAGTGTGAAAGTAGCCTAATCCCTGACAGGTAGAGCAGAGATGGGGCAGCTCTTTACCTCAGTGTTGTGAAGTAACTTGTCCTCCTGTGTGATTAGGACAGGTTTTGTGTGTACTAACAGAACGGTGGCCATTTTGTTTTCCCTGATTATTGCTCACTAGACAACATGAGCCATTATAGGTATTTGGGAATATATGTATTATAAAGTAATAGTAGTTTCATTTTCTTAATTCCAGGACAGACCCTTTAAACTGTCTTTGTCTCATCCCCCACCAAAAAGAAAGGCTAGAAATAAGTGAAATTTACTCGCATCTGGATATGAGATACAACTGGTCCCACTGAACACTTAAAGGGGTCCCACTGAACAGAATCGCGCAGGGCATAAGCTTTTTCTGGAGATCCAGTGACGTATCGGGCTCTCCATAGGGACTGCTAGGCGGAGGCTTCTGTCCAGCAGTGAGCCTGGTGACGTCACCGGCACTGATGGGCGGGCTTTAGCGCTGCCAATGGTTTAATAATGCCTATTACGAGCTGTGCTGTTCCAGGTACATTCATTGCAGACACGATGTGATCTATATCTTATGTGACATTCCTCTGTATCACAAAATGACTGCCACCACTCTGTAGATGCCGCTTAGGTCCCAATCCATGCGCTGCATAAATATCTACTGAGTCCCTAGGGCACAGGATGGCTGCAGTAACGTAATTCATCCATGTTGTCCGTGCTGCCTCTGGATGGATCCTCTTCTGGGCTTCTGCTGAACCGGTCACAAGAAGAGGTCCATCCAGGGGCAGCCCAGACAGTGGTGATGTTGGTGAATCATGTCACTTCCATCATCTTGGTCACCTTGAGCGTGGATACATTCGCACATAAAGACACAAAATAAGACATGAGAATTTAAGAGGTCAAGAGCCAGCACCTAGGAAAAGAAGAACAACTCGACAAAAAGACCATCATCTGCAGGATATGCAGAATCAGTAGCCCATAACAGGTCAGTGGTCACAGACATAATGCTAAATAACCGCTCATTGTATCACCAGAACATACAGCCAAGTGTTATTGTATTATTGTAAGACACTCAATTGTGAGTCTGTTCGTAGTGAGTTTAGAGGTTTTTTGTGTCATAGGAAAAGGTTTCACATAACAAGATCCGTGAATGATGCGGCCATTTCTCTTCATTTAAAAGTCCCAGTAACCAGACATTTGGAGTGGGCACATTTTGCTCGACCACCTCACTAAAAAAATCAGTGATCGGTGCCCACAAGGACTGTAATTCATAACAGGACCACATTAAAGGGGGTGTCCCACAAAAATATTCTACATTTTCAAACCAGCACCTGGATCTGAATACTTTTGTAATTGCATGTAATTAGAAATTTAGTATAGCCTCTGAGATATTCAATGAAATGTATCTGTATAGCGCCACCTACTGTTTGTTCTTTTTCTTATTTCTTTGTCCAGCTCACTGAGACTGTGGAACTATAATATGTGTATGTTCTAGAGCAGTGGTTGTGAACCTATGGCACTCAGAGCCCTCTCTGTGGGCACCCGCACCCTTGAAAAAGTCTATGGTGTAGCAATATGCCTTAGACCTTTCCTGTCATTCATCAGCGCAAGGCACACTATGAAAGGCACAGGAGGCGAACTGAATGTCGGCAGGCTAATGATAAAGTACATGGAAGATATACTATATTGTAGTATTCAGGTTAAATTGTCGTGTTGGCACTTTGCGATAATTAAGTGGGTTTTGGGTTGCAGTTTGGGCACTCGGTCTCTAAAAGGTTTGCCAACACTGTTCTAGAGTGTACAAAAAGAGGGTGAATCATCATTCTGATGAGATTAATGCTGCATGCACACCGTGCGTATTATGTAGGGATTTTTGTGGAAAATCCACAGCTTAATAAAGTACTAGCTAATAGATGAAATTTTCAAAATTTCATCTACACGGTGTAGAAATCATACTCTCGGAAACTGACCTGCAGATTTTCAGATCGCTAGCATGTCAATTGTTTGTATTCTGTGCAGATTTTACCCTTTGCAAGTCAAAGGGTGAGATATGGAGTAAATTCACAAGTATCACATGTGGATTTAGGTGTAGAAAATCTGCATAAAACTCTTTGAATGTATCCTGAGATATAATAGCAGGGAGTAGCATATGATCTCTAGCTATATGGACCTGTACAATTTAAAAATGTGAAACAGCAGCAAGACAACAGTAGCCAAACCCTCTCCTGATAGTCCAACCATTCTGCATCAGGGTCATAAATGAATACAAGTACTGATGTTTATACAACCCACAGGTGGTGACCTGAGGGCTTTCTACAGCGAGTGACAGTAAGTTCTTGTGTGACAGATCTATGCCGCACTAGAAATAGATTACAATATATCTGCAATGATTCTTGCAAATTGACCTCCGCTTTAACACTCTTTGTCAGATCATCAGTCAGACTAGGAAGCAGTGAGGGGTCGTGACTCAAATAAAGCATCACACCTGCACTATGCTATGCTATCCTAGTAGTGTGCAGATAAACCTGACTGAGAACTTTTATCTCTGTAAGAATACTGCTACAGAAGGAATTAATATATATAATACATACACAATTACACCTTTCTGATGAAAGTGTTCCTTTAAGCCAACCCATCTGTTCAGAGAAAAACACTGGTAATACTTACTGGCATGGATGCAAAGACTGAATAAGCACTACAGCCAATCCATTGGCCACTTTGTCAGTGAAGCTCATCGCTCCATATACAAAGGCTCCGCTGTGCTGTCAAGTCAAAAATAACATTACTCGTATTCATAGATTTTTTTTTAAAAAATTGAAAATTGTGAAATCTTAAAAAGCAAATATTTCCTAAATTTATAGTAAATGTCTATCCATGATCAAGCTTTTTTGTAAGTTAATAGATACAAAGGGAGTCATTTATTATCCAGACATACGTCTATATTAGGCGTACTGCTGGCGCAGATTGCAGCACAAAGGTTATTTGCACCATAATCTGTGACTTTTCCCCGCTCACGCTACGTCTAAAATAGTGGGCGTGGCGTGGGCAGGGAAGGTAAGGCCCATCTCATTTACCATTTTCTACAACTGTTTTAGGAAAATGGTCTAAATGTAAGACAACTCGGAAGCTGTCTTACATTTAGAACTGGCGCTGGATGTGCCGAAGTTATGGAGAGGCCTGCGTCTCTTCATAACTAAATCGGCAGATCCACCGCCAGCTATAGGGGTTATTAAGTTTTAGAAGCCGGTCTTAACAAATGACCCCCAAAGTTCTGTGCCACTTAATTACTTAAAAGAAACACTAAACATAAAAATGAACAAATTGCTGGGAAATTTTTTGGTGCATTTTTAATGTCCCTTTAGTGTACATGCACTTGGCAGTGTAGTGTATGTAGATTTTCACGCAGCCCAGCTCCACACCAAAAACCCACGTGTAATTTGTCTGAATTTTATTTCATATAAATCTGCAAACTGCATTTTTTCTGGACAAAAAGTAGGGGGCAAATAAAACTCTAGGCAAAGGCAAATGGAAATTGGAAAAGCCGTCTGAATCTGACCTTCATGTAGATAACATGTAAACTGCCCTGTTTTATGTGATTTGTACACCACAGTTGACCACAGTGAATACAATACACCATTCATACACACACTCTGCTTTTACAGCTCACTATTTCCCTCTAGTGGACAAATTGTAGATTTGACATGCAGAATGTAGAACAATACAGCTAGGACAGCTGAACATCCTTACCGAGTGGGTTCCAATAAGATCAGCAGTCATGGAAAGTGATGTAACCAAGATAGTAGCTGAACCAGATCCCAAAATAACAGCAGCTCCATAGACTGCCACACTAAGCTGTGGATCCAGAGCCACCCAGGCGGAAAAAGCAGCAATGGCTAGCAGACCTATAAAATAGGTAATCTGGACAGGCAAAGGATTAGGTAGGGGTTCACAAACCAAACAGAGACAAAACATACTATATTCTATTTTCTAACTTAAAACTCACATTGCGTCCAACATATTTGTTGACTGGCTTCATTAGAAAAGATGAAACAAATCCACTCACATACATGACCAGTGGAATTGTGGCAATGTAATTCTAGAAAAGAAAAGTGTATAGAGTGTAAGAGTATAGCAAATTAAAATGTCACTAGGCCCTCTAGATTCAATCTAAAGATCATAGGTTTGTTACATCTCTTCACAGTGTCCACTGTGAAACCTTCCAGTGTCTGTAAAATGAAATACTGCATGCAAACTTTTTTTTTGGGTGAGTCAATATATTTAAAAAAAAACAAAAACAAAAAAAAACAAACAACAAAAAACTAAAACTTAGCATAAGCAGAAGTTTATTATAGCACTGACTGAACAGTGTTAAATGGTATAGCGTAGCGACACCCCCCTCCCCCCAAATTACATGGTAGTCAATTTATTCATACAATTCTAGGTGGAATAACTGAGGGACTGCGCAAAACAGAGCTCTAAGCAATGTGCCTCAGCATGGTTACTTCAGGAAGAATACACATTTTACTAAAACAGACTTGTCAGGAGAGCTGAAAGGTCTTTTTCAAGAAAACACCCTTTTCACATGTGTTGCTGACAAAATTACTGAGGAATTAGCATCTAAATCCACATCATGCAAACCAAAAATATTAGTTTCCAAATGCTGAAATATACACCATATTGAAAACCCAGATGTTAGACATTAAGGGTAGAATTTCTTTCAAGAAGTTATCTGCCTCTAAGATAGTGGTGTTTTCTGCCTAGTTCTGGGCATGGGTCTAGTATAAGCACACGCACATACATGCAGGATAGTTATATGCTGAATGTACATTATGCAATAAAGATTCAATACACAGCAAAATTGTGTTCCACCAAGGTCTTCCTTAACTAAAAGGTACTTGTGCTCATTTCCAGCACATACCCACACAACAAGGAAATGATTCTTTCCGGGATAGAGTAGAGTCATGTGTATTATGCAATCCAGAGCTGCCAGGGTAGAGCAAACGGAAAGTACAGAGTTACTTATTCCAACTTGCATACAACGGTTTCGGGCTTATTAGACCTCATCAGTGCAAGATATGGGAACCATAGCTTTACACCAGCAGTTCTGTGTCGGACCCTATTCAGTGATGTAAGGGGAACGAGTAAGGTCAGTGTCGGGCCCTATTCAGTGATGTAAGGGGGTTGAGTAAGGTCAGTGTCAGGCTCGATTCAGTGATGTAAGGGGGACGAGTAAGGTCAGTGTCGTTTCCTATTAAGTGATGTAAGGGGAATGAGTAAGGTCAGTATCGGACCCTATTCAGTGATGTAAGGGGAACGAGTAAGGTCAGTGTTGGGCCCTATCCAGTGATGTAAGGGGGACGAGTGAGGTCAGTGTCTGTCCCTATTCAGTGATGTAAGGGGGACGCGAAAG
This sequence comes from Rhinella marina, assembly GCA_900303285.1. Lineage (NCBI taxonomy): Eukaryota > Metazoa > Chordata > Amphibia > Anura > Bufonidae > Rhinella > Rhinella marina. The sequence goes on from ONZH01022474.1 coordinate 44,081, forward strand.
GTCAGGGTCGGGCCCTATTCAGTGATGTACGGGGGCTGAGTATGGTCATTGTTGGTCCCTATTCAGTGATGTAAGGGGGATGAGTAAGGTCAGTGTCGGATCCTATTCAGTGATGTAAGGGGAACGAGTGAGGTCAGTGTCGGGCCCTATTCCGTGATGTGAGGGGGACTAGTAAGGTCAGTGTTGGTCCCTATTCAGTGATGTAAGGGAGCTGAGTAAGGTTTGTGTCGGTCCCAATTCAGTGATGTAAAGGGGACAAGTAAGGTCAGTGTTAGTCCTTATTTGGTGTTGTAAGGGGGCTGAGTAAGGTCCGTGTCGGTCCCTATTCGGTGATGTAAGGGGAACACGTAAGGTCTGTGTTGGTCCTTATTCAGTGATGTAAGAGGGACGAGTAAGGTGAGTGTTGGTCTCTACTTGGTGATTTATGAACAAACTCTAGAAGCAATGGATATATTTTCAATTACTGCATTACTTGTGTATGTGCTAGTTTCCCTACTTCCTGACTGAACAAGGAAAGCGCATTCCCATTTACATTTTTTGGTGATCAGACATTTGCAGGAAAAATTAACATTAAGGGCCCGTTCACACGATCGTGTGAACAGGTCCGCACCTATTCCGCCCGTTCACTTCAATGGCCGGCACACGATCTTGCCGAGCCGCGGCTCCGCAAAAAATGATAGAACAAGACTAGGCATTTTGAACAGGGCGCCCGAACACACGCCGGGCGGCATCCGTGGTATTGCAGATCTGCAATACTACGGCCATCTGTATGGCCCCTAAGGGCAAAATTTCTTTCGAAAGGGCCTCTAAGACAGTGGTGTTTTCTGCCTAGTTCTGGACATGGGTCTAGTATACGCACATGCACATACATGCAGGATAGTTATATGCTGAATGTACATTATGCAATAAACATTCAATACACAGCAAAATTGTGTTCAAGCAAGGCCTTCCTTAACCAAAAGGTACTTGTGCTCATTTCTAGCCTGCGCAAGCAATCAAAAACCTTCCAGCCATCAGCACAATATTGCAATTCAGACTATGTGCAAATGGAATGTTACATGTGCATTGCAACAGGGCATGAGAAGAATCTGAAACAAGAGGCACTCCCAGAATTGTTTCTTTTTGTCCTAATAGTTTGTCAGTGAGCTGGTATACATAACAGCTTGTTTTACAGACTATATATCAATTTAGTGATGTATTTTCAGCCTGTGTTCCATTTGGCAGTTAGATTATGTGACCCATGATAAGACTCGCTAACTGCCAGAGCATCTGCCATGTAAACAGGAAGTTAGTTTCTCTATTCATTCCTATGAGACGCTTCCATAGAAATGAAAGGAGAAACTGACTTCCTGTTCCACACTGTAGACACTGGGGTAGCTAGTCAGTGCTATCAGGGGTTGCATGATTTAAACTACCTAATGCAACTGACACTGAAAATACATTAATAAATCAATGTGCAGGTTTGTTAAACTTTTATGTACAAAGGCACACTTACAAATAAGAGGGACAAAGTTTGGGACAAAAATCTTTTCAGCTTATGTTGTGTAATAAAATACCACTGAGGAATATGAACATGACTGTACTCTCACCAAGAGTATGTTCTTAAAGGGTTTGTCTCACCTCAGACATTGGGGGCATATCACTATTCCCCCAATGTCTGATATTTGTGGGTTACATGCCTATCTTTAGAACAAAGCCCGCAAAGTGAAGGAGGGTACACCGCATATGCACGGCCACCTTCCATTCATTCCTATGGGAGCGCTGAAAATAGTTGAGCGGTATGCTCGGCTATTTTCGACTGTCCCACTGAAATGAAAAGGAAGTGCATCGCACAAGTGCGGCTACTGCTCCATTCACTTCTATGGGGCTGATGGAATAGCCAAGCCAGTGGTTTGCTATTTTTGGCACGCCCATAGGAATAAATGAAGGGCGCCTGCACATACATGATGTGCCCTCCTTCACTTTTCAGATTCTGTTGTAAAGATAGGTACGGGTCCCAGAGGTGAAACCGACACCTATCAGACATGGGAGGGGGGGCATATCCTAGCAATACGCCTCCGATCAGTGGCGTACCGCCAATGGCGGCATACCACGCCATTGCTATGGGGCTTGTGAGGTTGGGGAGCCCGGCAGGGCTGAATGGCCCCGCCCCCTCACTTTCTAGTCTTACAGCTTATAAGCCGACATAGCAGCAGAGGAAGGAAACATCATCCTATCTTATGTTCCCTCCTCCTCCCCCCTCCTCCTCCTGTAGGTCCACTCACCCCTGCAGTCCAGGGATAGATCGTGCTGTGTGCTAAAGGAACTTCCTGATGTTATCCGCCCATCGGACCAGTGGGGGACGAGCCAGAGAAGCAGAGAGCTGTGATGCTGTATGGAGAGGAGCTGGAGTTTGGCAAGGCCTAGCTATGTGTGTGTCCCTTTGTGTATGTGTCTGTCCCCCTGTGTGTGTCCCTGTATGTCTGTCTGTACCTGTGTGTATGTGTCTGTCCCCCTGTGTGTGTCTGTCGGTCCCTGTGTGTGTCCCTGTCCCTTTGTGCCCCTGTGTGTATCTGTCCGTGTGTGTGTCTGTCCCTATCACCATGCCCACAGAGTTCCAATGTCTTGACGCAGCTGCATCAGGACGTTCTGTGCGGGGCAAGAAGATGGAAGAGAAGGCAGCGCCGCCAGCATGGAGTCCCGTGGGAGAAGCACAGGGAGGCACACTAAGGACACAGGTAACACTACCACATGATCTACACTAGTGTTATCTGTGGTTTTACATAGGACTGAAGGTAATTATATATATATATATATATATATATATATATATATATATATATATATATATATCCCTGTGTATCTCTCTCTCTCTCTCTCTCTATTATATATATATATACACACACACACACACACACACACACACACACAATATACAGTTATAATAATTGTACTTTATATTTGGGTGGGGGGCCCAGTTCTGAGATTCGCTTTCTATGTACGCCAATGTCTGAGGCGAGACAACCCCTTAAAGGTTCCTGGTACTTGTCTGAAGATCATAGACTGAGATAATATTTACACGACGTCTATCCAAAAGGATATGTAGTTTGTGGTGCATATCTGCATACTCGGTAATAAACCGCAGTCTGGAGACATATCTTCTTTAATCCAATACTAATATGGTTAATACAGTACCAGCAAATTTTATGAGACAAGACATATCTCATGTACACTTTGCTTTTCTCTTTCATTGGGAAATTGACCTGCTGTGCAGATTTTAAAATCCGCAACATGTCAATTGTTTGTGGGATTTTTGGTGTGTATTTCAATGGAAGGGAGAGATTTGCAACAAAATTGCATAAAACCCACAAAACAAAACGTAAAAGTAACATGCCAAATTTAGTGCAGAAACACACAGAATTTCTCAGAGTTTACTCACATCCATATGCAGGTAGCCTAAAGGGTCCTTTATACTGCCCAGGTTCGGGCAGATTATCGCTACAGAGTGTTCATACGGAAGCTCGTTACGATAGATAAACTGTCTGTGTAAAGGTGTGTAATAGATAGTTGGAGCGGTCACCTAAATCATTTTTGTTAGCAGCACATCGCAACGTCTAAACAGAACTCTGCTGAGTGAACAATGATTCTGTATGGGGACACAATGGCATATGCGAAATGCCTGTAATAGGACCAGTCTCCTCCACTGACGAGCAAGCGATTGTCGGGAAAGGAACACTTGCCACATTGGGCCATGTAAAGGAGTCTTTAGTGTGGAATTACAGCCTCTAACGCCGTCTTTTACTGCCAAGATCTCAGCAGCAGCATGGGAGTAGGTACACTGAAAGGAGTCTGTCAGTCAGTCTACGTTGAGGAAATTGCATTTAGCTTCTGAATACACTGGATTCATGAACTCTCAATCCATAGATGGACTTGAAACTGATAAAATTTGAAACTAGAAATTTTTAGTGACACCTGCCTACACGTTTGGATGAAAGGATGGCACCATGTCTACTACACAGAAATGATAGCTCTATGTCCATGCCTTTGGAATCAGTGGATCATGTTAATTAATATAAAATACATTACTTTCTAAGCAAGATGCAGTATGTGACAGTAAGAAAACAGAAAAATCTAGAAGACTAGGTAAGTAAGTAAAACATAAAAGTCAAATACATCACCAAGTTTCTTTATGTCTTACCTTTGGAAGATGCAAAGAATAGGTCAAGTAAACAGCTATATAGGTCTGTGACAAATTTACTATGAGCCGTGTGCACATATATAAAAGAGCCACCTGAAATCAACAAGTCATTAGATGAAAATGCAATATAAAACTTCAAAAAGCTAATACATCTTTGAACTAGTGCATTCATATAAGCAAACCTCCAAAAATGTACCTGATAGAAAGATGGTTCTAAAAGCCAGTTCTTCCACAGCATCAGTGGCTCTGGTGTGCTAGAAAGTTGCTTGTGAAGAGGGTCTTCATTGTCATCATCATCATCATCTGTTTCTGGAAGGCGTTGAAAACTAGAATTCTCCTTTGTTCCAATATGGAATAATAAAGAGAATAATACTCCAATGCCCACTACACTGAGGGATAATGTCTATAGGGCAGAAAAAAATGTTCCAGAATGAAAAGTCATTTCATAAATATAGCAATAAGACATAAAGCTTAAAACGGTTTTCCAATATTTATTTATTTTTTTTACTAATGACCTATCCTCTGGATACGTCATCAGTATCTGATCAGTGGGGGTCTGACACCCGGGACCCCCACCGATCAGCTGTTGTGATAAGGCACCAGTGAGCACCACTTTCTTCTTGCAGCTCACCAAGCACAGCACCGTACATTGTACAGCAGCGGTGCTTGGTATTGCTGCACCGCCCCATTTACTTGAATAGGGCTGAGCTGCTCCTAGGCCACGTGACACATCAACATGTCGTCACTCAGCCTAGGAAAAACTGGGTGTAGATGAGCAACAGCCACTACACTTTTCATAGTGCTGTGCACTGCAAGATCATCCAGAAATGTAAACGTCTACTACACCCTGCCCTGGGCTGAAAACTCCGCCCACTACACCCTTCATCCTCTTGTTGGCTCCTCCTGATGTTTCCTCCCACAGCTTCAATATGACAAGCAGAGGACTCTGTCTACCATGCTTGTGGATTGGGAGCATCAACCAGCCTATTCCAAGATCTGACCTCATAACCATTCAGGCAGGGATTCTGACAGAGGGGATCATGGGAGGCCTGGTTGTGATGTTAGAGGAAATACAGTCTCCACAGAGACTCTCCCGCTCTCCAGAGTGAGACAGAAAAAGTAATGCAAGTACATTAGTAAGTCGCAGAGCCTGGTAGGGGAAGCACAGGGAAAGAGAAAAATCCATACCCCAATAAACCCTTTGGTCTACTTTGGGCACAAAAATGATCAATGCACCTAGCAGAGAAACAGATTTTATTTTATAGATTTTTTAGAACCCTTATTGGTTTGTATTCTAGGCTTCTATTTATCCTATTAATAATTATCATCATAGCTCCATAAAAAAAAAAAAAAAGGTGGATCATTGACGTCAATGTTCTGCATCTGTTGCCAACTTTAACGTACCCTGAATACAGGAATATCCTGCCGTCCCAAATGCTCTGCATCCTCTGTTTCAGTCAGTTCGAAGTGCAACAACAGCCAAGCGATTGTATATACAGAGATGTTTGCCAGGACTGTAAATGCATATCTGTGAATTTAAAGGGAGAGAAACAGGGATGTAAAGAATATATCATTGGAAAGAAAATATGACGTCCTAATGCAGTGAGCAGCAATAACAGAGGGGATGTTTTGTAGGAACCGTTTCTGGTAGAAGCTTTTTTCTATCTCCTTATGCTTATTTAAGCCAAACATGCAGGTGTATGGAAGAGTTTGGAAGAAGGTGTATTCCTTTAACCCCTTAAGCACCAGGCTAACTTTTGGTTTTGCTTTTTCATTTTTTCCTTACTAACTTCCAAAAGCCCCAACCAGGGATGGATCACTTAAAGTGGCCCTGGAAAAAAAAAAAATAACCTAAAAGTGGCCCCATGTTGTAGGTGGGTTCAAACGGACAGAAGGCAGGGCCAACAGAAATAGGCAGGGCCTGCACAAAGTAGTGCTCCAGCAGAACCAAATAACACATTGTAGCGCAAAATACTGCCGCCCTCCCCACAGTATTTAACTGTATCCTGTGGTCGGAGATTGTGTTCAGGAGGGCATCTGTGGCTGTTGGTCAAGTGCATAAGTACTTGATCTTCCTAGCATTAATTAATGCTGAGACCACCAGAAAATTTCCCTGTAGGGTCTATGGCCAACCTGCCTTGGCCCCAACTTTTTATGTTTTGCATTCACATAGCTATATTTATATTTACATATTTATATGTATATTTCCATCTACAGAGCTGTGCAGGGGCGTGTTTTTTGCAAGATGAACTATAGTCTTTATTGGTACCATTTTAACCTGGAGGTAGAACCTTTCGCCTGGAAGATTCCTCTCTGTTTGAGGGTATTTGGATTCACGGGACTTCACATTTCTCTCATACACTCTTAGGCTTCATTCACACGACCGTATGTGTTTTGCGGTCCGCAAATTGCGGATCCGCAAAAAAAACGGATGACGTTCCGTATGGCATCCGTGTCCGTTTTTTTGCGGATCCATTGTAACAATGCCTATCCTTGTCAGCACAACGGACAAGAATAGGACATGTTCTATCTTTTTTGCGGAACGGAAATGCGGACATACGGAAACGGAATGCAAACGGAGTACCTTCCGTTTTTTTTGCGGACCCATTGAAATGAATGGTTCCACATACGGTCCGCAAAAAAAACGGAACGGACACGGAAACAAAATACGGTCGTGTGAATGAAGCCTTAAGGAGTCAATTAGCATCCCCAGTTGTCAGCCTTAAGGCTATATTACACAGCACTATGTGGCAGACGACTGTGGGGAGGGAAGTGTTCCCTCCCAGCAATGGTCTGCTCACTAGCGGAGAAGACCGCTACTATTACATGCAGTGATCTTCGTCACAGCATATCAAAAGATTTGGATTGCCCGATGAACAAGTGTTTGAGCAATTGGCAACTGTATTACACTGCAAGATGATTGTTAACAGTTATTGATCATCTGTCAAAAAAAAAAAATTGGCAGGTGTAATACTGGCTTTACTCCACACCCGTTATTCTGCTCTGCCCTGCCACATTAAACAATTGTCGGTCCTTAGAGTAGGGCTGGGCGATTAATCAAATTAATTCAATTAATTCGCCAATTGAAAGCCTCACGATTTTATTTTTTAGGAAAATCGTGAACTCGATTTTCCTAAAATGGCGCCCGCCAGATAAAATTAAAAAATTCTCTTACCTGTCCTGCGCCGCGGCTCCGCTCCGGTGTCCGGCGCTCCTCTTCTTCTCCGGGGCCGCGCTGCACTGTTCTGACCGCGTACAGCGTCAGGACATAGTGCGCGCACTCTGACCTGACGCTGCACGCAGTCAGGTGACAGTGCAGCGCCGGGAGAAGAAGACTGAGGAGCGCCGGACCTGGAGCGGAGCTGCGGCGCAGGACAGGTAAGGAATTTTTTTATTTTATTCTTATGGTGGGCTGTTCTGAGGGCTGAAGGGGCACTACTGTGGGCTAATCTGAGGTCTCAAGGGGGCACTACTGTGGGCTAATCTGAGGTCTCAAGGGGGCACTACTGTGGGCTAATCTGAGGTCTCAAGGGGGCACTACTGTGGGCTAATCTGAGGTCTGAAGGGGGCACTAATGTGGGCTGATCTGAGGTCTGATGGGGGCACTGTGGGCTGATGTGGGGTCGGATGGGGGCACACTGGGCTGATGTGGGGTCGGATGGGGCACAATGGCTGATCTGAGGTCTGATGGGGGCACTGTGGCCTGATCTGAGGTCTGATGGGGGCACACTGGGCTGATGTGGGGTCTGATGGGGCACAATGGGCTGATGTGGGGTCTGATGGGGCACAATGGGCTGATCTAAGGTCTGATGAGGGCACAGTGGGCTGATGTGAGGTCTGATGGGGGTATAGTGGGCTTTTTTTATTTATTTTTTTATATTTTTAATAACATAAGAAAATCGAGATTTAAATCGCGAATCGTCCAAAATTTAAAAAAAAAAAAAAAAAAAAGATTTTTTTTTTTTGGCCATATCGCCCAGCTCTACCTTAGAGATACTTAGATACTTGTGGAGTGGAAGAAGGTGCGAAATATCTATGGTTTACCTTTTCTGGCTTCCAAACACATGCCTCTGGGGCCATCCAGAATTTCGTCAGGGGAGGCTTTAACAAAATGTTTAAAACTTGAAAGGCCACTTATAACGTGTTTCACGGATCTTCTTCATGATGAGGAACCTAGATATTAGACCCTCCCTGAAGTGTTGGACAAGTTTAAGCTGCTTGTACCACCCCATCAATACTTACCTTACCAGCAAATGATTCACTTTGGACATTACGCAGTCTATCTCAGGCAATCTGAAATTGGTAAAAACCCTGGATGAAGTGATGGACAGCTCCACCAGTAAACTTTCCTTATTCACCTATTATAGGCCTATTAGACAGGTTTTGATAAATAAAATGAAGAGCTTGCTCTTTCACTATTGGAAAAGGAAACTGCAATCCATGAACGTTGTGGAGACCCTTCTCTGGGTTTGGAGTAAGGTCAGGGGAGTGGCAGCTAGCAAGAGATGGAGGGAATCACATTATTGACTAATGCATGCAACAGTGTATGCCTTTAATTTTCCGGCTTCTCCAGGTTCCCCTCATAGGATAGGTTCCTGCCCTAAATGGTCACTCTCGAGGGTGGATTTCTTCCATTGTATATGGGAATGTCCACAGGTCCAGTAGTATTGGAGAGGTGATTGACTGGATTGCACATACCTGGTTGATTGTGATGTCCAACGTTCCCATGAACCTACTATTTCACAAATTCTTGGGGGTGGAGTCATTGCCTCCAACAGTGTCAGGGGCTTTGCTCGTGACATTACGATGTCTCTTGCAAAAGTGGATAACCTCCAGTACACCTACAATCACTGATGTAATAAAACACTTCATGCTTCTTGATAAAATCGAGACCGTGAAAGCTATACATACTCTCAATAAACCCTTTTTTCATAAATGGAACCAGTTTTCAGTGACTCACTTTACGCCTGGGGAGATATCGGACCTTATGGTCTCTTTCAAGTACACTTAGTGGCATTCTGGAGAACACCCAAAGGGCAATTTAAAATAAGTGAAGACGCTAGATGTGCCGTAAACTGGGATTCGTAATAAGATATCAATCTGGGGCCTGGTTGGGTTCATAGTTGGACATCCGGGGGAGGAGAGAGAGAGTATTTCAAGTAACCGTATGATCTCAATACATTGGTATTTATTTATGATGTATGATGGGAATTAATGTCGTGTCACAAAGTGCCTTTCTTGATGTATACCTGTAACTATTGCTGTGACCAAAATAATAAAAAATGCTTTTTTAAAAAAAACAAGAAAAAAAACAACAAACTTGGCTATCATGGGCAACAAGCCCGCTTTTTGCACAACAAAAAGTCCTTTGTTGTCCTCTCCAGATACAATACAATTTTTCTACTATGAATGTTTCAGGGTACAGCTACACGGAGACACTGGTCACACGACATGTCGCCACCAGGATAGCAGAGTACAGGTAATCTCATAGAAATAATTGGGATTGCAAGTCGCAAAAAATCCGGCAGTGCATAGTGATCCTATTAATTTTTCTGTGTAGCCGTAACCTTAGACACAAAGATGAAAATAGGTCATAAACAATTCTATAAAACACACGTAAACAGAACCAGATAAACTTGAAAACAAAGCAGGAAGCTAAAATGAGAAAATAAAATTAAGGAAGTGGAGCTGTTTTTTTTTTGTTTTTATTATTAACCAAATAATTAGTCAGTACAGTTAGTTCTTTCACCATAGGGCTCATGCACATAACCAGATTTTTCTTCAGTGCTCTACTCATTTTAAACCTGACACTGACCCATAGAAGTAAACAGGGTTCTTCAAACATCATTTTTTCACAGATCCACATGCCAACCTCACAGCAGATCCTATTCTTGTCTGTTCTTTTTTGAGGATGAGAATAGCCCTTTCTGTCGATGGGATGAAAAAAAATTAAATGCACACAAAAGCTGTCTTTTAAAAGGATCCATTTTTTTTTGTTCTTTTTTTGGAACAAAAAATCAGATACAGCCATGTGCACAAGGCCTTACTAAAGGATGGCAAGAAATAAACTTAGAAAAGATTGCACTCCTATAAGCTTACGTTCACATGAGGATTTGTTCACAGATGCATACAATTTTACAGGTCACAACTTTCAAGAGTTTTTCATAGCAGTCTTTGGAGCCTATATTGTTTTGTAACAGTGACTGGCTGCAGAGGTCACATGCCCTGGTGTCAGGATGTCAGTGCAGCATCTCAAAGTAGAAAACAGCAGGGGATCAGGCAGCCTCAGAATGGGAGCGGCAGGGGATCAATTAGGTAAATATGTCTGTTATTTGTTTACACCATATTGAGCATTTTAAAGATATTTTTTCCCTCTAGGCAATTCATTTAAAAAAGGAACTGTCAGTAGGATCAACCCTATTAATGGGGTTTTCCAGACACTTGATATCCTCAGGATATGTAATTAATATTCAATCAGTAAATGTCTGACACCCCCTGCAACCCCAATGATCAGCTGCTCCCTGCAGCCTTTGGTGAAGGAACTAACGCTTGAATCTTACAGGAGGCACATCTCGATTCAAAGTGTAGTGGCCATACTGGGTTACTGCAGCTCAGCTTCCATTGAAGTGAATGTGAGCTCAGCGGCAGTAACCCAGTATGGCCACTACAAAGGACCATTGATCTGATCAGTGGGGGTGCAAGATTTTTGAGGATCGGTCATATCAGGAGCCTGGAAAATCCCTTTAAAGGGTGGATTCTGCTGAATAAATTGTTGACTTGTTCTTGAGTTATCAATATCCTTATTAGGGCTTCAGTACACTGAGCGACAACCCCTTGCCCCTCAGCTACTTTATTTTCCCCTGTTTCTTACTAGCTACCATTGCCTTGACTGACAGGGCCAGGCATCCACCTTGCATTCTTGCCTAGATCTTACGCTTGCGCTCTTGCCTAGATCTGTAATCTAGCTACTGTAATTGGAACATGCAAATTGCATCGAAATTCGGGTTTTCCCAATACCAAGTTTGTCTCTGCAGTGGGGAAACCTGAAGGATATGTACTGCACATTCCTTGACAGCTGATAATGTAGACTTTGCAACAATTTTTATAGACTTTAAAGCAACAATGGCCACCATGTTTTGACCTAAAAAAATGTTAAAAATGACATCACTTGAACAGTGATGTAAACTGAAATTTGTATTTTACTTGGTGACCACTCCTAACTGATTTCCAGTGACCCGATTCATTCATTGCCACCAACTCATAGAAATGTTTTATTGTTTATGTGACCCAGAACAATGATCTACAAGAATCAGATGATGTGATACAACTGCCCCTATGTTGCCAGATCATAATTTTCCTATTAAAAGCATTGCTCACCATACAGACTCTCCTCACAGCTGCTCTCAACTTCCTTCCAACAAGGAGGGTCACTGGGGCAATCAGTGATTGAGAAGGCATCTCAGCCATTTCCTGTGAGCAGAGTTGGAGCAGGAAGTGGAGAGTAGCAGGGACCAGAGCAAGGTCAGAATTACAGTGGTAGGGGATGAGTGAGAAGACATTCTTATATTTTATTACAGTCTTTTAACTAATATCTGGACTAAGAAGAAAACATGTGGATGTAATAATTTAATTTGGTACAAAAATGGATTAAAAAAAAAATCTTCAACTTTAAGGCTGGGGCTACATGTGTCACGCAACATTAGGATTGCAATGATGCCTTGCAACCTCACATGTAATGTTTGTCTAAGGAGTCGCAATATGACAAGCAACTGAGATAGGACAGTCAGGAAAAATCTAACAATGTTGGATTTTTCATCAATAATCTTTATTCAGGTTTTAAGATAATATAATCAAACAATGTAAACATATATTTAAAGGGAGTCTGTCACCTGATCTGAGCGTTTTAGACCGCTCAGATCAGGTTATAGACTGCTTTGGCCACATTCCAAAAGTACCTTTATTAGTGCTGTCCCTCCCTGAGATCTTCCAAAAAAGACTTTTTAAACTTATGATAATGAAGTCCGGCAAGTGCCCAGGGGCGGCGGCCCTCGTATCATATTATTACCTCCTCCTCTGCCTCCCAGATCTCGTGCCTGTGACACTCCACACCTCTCTCGCTTCACTGAAGTCCTCTGGTGCGGTGCAGGAGTGAGATCTTAGAGGCAGAGGAGGAGGTAAAAATAGGATATGAGGGCGGGCCAGACAGGTGAAAGAGGCAAATAGCGCCAAGGGGCCTGGGCTCTTGCTGCAGTAACACCGCCCCTGGGCACTTGCCGGACCTCATTATAATAACTAGGAACAAATGGATGATCACAAGGACCAACCCTCAAAAGCAACCCACATGTCCTGAGCAAAAAGCTATCACCTCCCTCTAACCCAAGAGTCTACAGAGTACATGTGCAGGATCCAAAAAAAAAAGCCTGAGGGAATTATCAATAGTGGAGTGGGAGACTTTTAGATAATGTACTAAGTGGCTCCAGTGTCTTTTAAAGTCAGGAAGTTTATGGAAGCGTAATGCCATAAATTATTCCCTAGAGAAAGTGAACTTTAGTGGTGGCAACAAATTATCTAAGCCTAAAGGGATGGCCAGTTTTCATGAGTAAGCGATAGTGGATCTAGCAACGTGAATGATATCGCAGGCTAACATGCGCCCAGGGAGTGGAAGAAGCTCCAAATAAGAAATAATTACACCAATGCTGGATCTGACTCTACCTCTATCCATCATCTGTTGGTGGTAGAAGCCCACCATGTCCGGGTTCAAAGCTGAAGCCTCTGCCTAGCAGTGTACCAAATTAAACAAAAAAGCCTCATGTTAGAGTGGTGAAAATGGGGATATGTCCGGGTTCAAAGCTGAAACCAGACATATCCCCATGTTCACCCCTAACCCCTTTAACTGAGCTAAAACCGCCGCTATAAAATAATGTTGAACATCAGGTAGTCCTATGCCACCCTGACACCATGAGCGAGACAGAACTCTAAAACAGACTCTCGGTTTACCATAGATTAAACCATTCAGTATCCCTTTCAGACGTTTCAAATAACATTTTACAGTGGCAGGTCGTAAGCCACATGTGACTTTGAAATCATATGTCCCATATATGCTCTGACCTTACACATGAAAAATCTTATCACACTTTAGATGTGGTCAGCCTGCGTGTTAGAAAAAAAAAAACGAAAGAACGAAAGTTATCCCCATTGTGTAACTGGAATGCACCGTTAACTTGAGGTTTCACAGCTATGTAAGCCTTACCATTATCGAGTAGTGTGATCTTGGTCACACTACCACAGCAATAGACACAGATTATTCACACTTTTGCTGTATGTTTTCACAAAGTTTCCATTGGTGAAAACCTCACCCACACAAACACCTAAAGGGGTACTCTAGTCTGAAGGATTTATGCTTCTTTTCTTAAAACCCTATTGTACCGTTCCTCTGTTATTTTTCCTGGATAAGTATTAATAAGTTAACAACAAGCTGTTACCACCCCTCTGGTCAATGGAATGTGTACCTAAACTGTCCAATCAGTGCTACCATGTCAAACTGTATGAACACACCCTATCGACAGGAATGATTACACCCAGTGGTTAAATTAGTCAAACATTTTCAGGAGGAATAACAGAGGAACAGTCCACTGCTCAACATTATTTCATGGGGGAAGAAACCATTTCCTCAAACAGACAAGTCAACAGAGGTGACTGGTCCTCAGTTAGGTCCCATTCATCCGATCTGCAAAACAGGGACACCAGCTGTGTGCACCCTGCATCACAGTGTGGACCCATTGAATTCAATAGGTCCACGAGATGCACCCAAAGACAGGACATGTCGTGTGAACGGGTCCTTATAGTTATCGCTTTCACAAGGCAAGGTACTTCAACTGACGTCCTGGAGATATTCTAGACTTGTCAAAACGTGTTCAGTCAAAATCTCCCCCTATCTCATCCTGTGCTCCAGTATTACCTACGACACAATTAATAGAGTAGGTACAGGGGTGGACATACAATATGTGCAACTGCAGAGTGGTTCCGCAGGCAAGAGGCCCACGGTCACTATCCTACCATCTACATGTAACAGACAGCTCATACATTGCCTAACTCACACATCTTGTGACAGAGGTGACAGAGAGATTAGGGGATAGCAAATCATGAGCATGGGACTTGTTCCATTCTTGCATAGAGGCCTTATAGCAAGTGTGTCATCTCAGTGCTTATTTTATTATGATTCTTTGTCATAAAAAAAACTATTTTCAATGTTAATCTGGCAATGACTAAACAAATATTAATTTCCAAAACTATGCGGGGGAGAAGAGACGTTGATGGGTTTTACACAAGAAAGCAGAAGTAGAAAACTGGAAAATTAAAAAAAAAAAAAAAAAAAAAAAAAAGTAAGGCTGGGTTCACATCATGTTTAACTGATGCCTTAGATGCCATACTGTGACATCCTTCATCAAGATGGTAAAACGTGGTACACTAGTTTTCCCATCCTGCAAAAAAACGTATACCTTAACCTATTTTTTTTTTTTACATTCTGTAGTTGGAACTGTGGAGTGTACACTGATGTGACTACCTGTTTGCTGTGGATGAAGAATAATAAATCTGGTTGGGGCCAGTTTGCACCCAAATCTACAGTGCTGGATGCGCTTCTTCAGTTCTTATCCAAAAGTATAAAATCCCAGATATATGTATTTTATTTTACGCACTTATATAGCGCTACTATATTCCACAGTGCTTTACAGACATTAGCATCACAGCTCACAATCAAAGTTCCCTATCAGTATGTCTTTGGAGTGAGTGAGGAAACAGGAGGAAACCCACGCAAACACGGGGAGAACATACAAACTCCATGTAGATGTTGTCCTTGGTCAGATTCAAAACTAGGACCCCAGCGCTGCAAGGTCCAGTGCTAACCACTGAGCCACAGTGCTGCATGTGTGTGCGTGTGTGTATAACCTTGGTGGGGCCCATAACAAAGCTTTTTTTCTATAGTACATATCAGCTATACACAATCCTCTTGCCCACAACAGTGGTCTTCAGAATTGTGTTATGTCTTAGGCTTGCTTTGCATGCACCTCTTTCAGCTTTCCCAGCATAAATATGATAAGAGATTTTCTTCTTCAGCATGAATTCACCCTTCTGACACTCATTCACCAGGCAGATCATCCATCAGACCTCATGGATGTAGCCATCCCTGACCAATACTACCTCCCCCTAGCTACTACACCTGCTTGGTCTCCACAGCCAACACGAGCAAAAAAAAAAAAAAAAAACTTGGACGCTTTTAACATATTGTTGGTTCACGATTCAAAGATTCATATAGAATACATTTTCCATTAGAAATGAAACAGAAGAATGGTCAAGAAAAAAACATAACATACCGGAATGCTGTAAGCTCCACTTTGTCATGCTCATTCTTAGCCAGGTCTGGAATTAATGCGAGATGAGAGATTTGTGTAGCTGCCCATCCAAACTGGAAAATGATGATGAAAGGGATAAAGTATATCAGGCCAACCCACTGTGGTGTATTTTCTGTACAGCCCAAGCATGGGTTGAAGATGAAGGGGAATGAGACAATAACGCTCAATGTTCCTGCAAAAAAAAAAAAAAGTGACCTATATAACTATAGGTTAAGAGGATCTTAGGTTCACTTAGGATCACCATAAGTTAAGGGGGAGAAAGACTGGAGTTTTCTACACCAGCCTTGATCTCCTGAGCGCTGGATTGAGATACACCTAATTTATGAATAGGCACATGCCTCTTAATAAGTAAAGTGCATCTTTAGCATCTCCATGCAAAAGAAAGTCTTGCTAGAAGCTGGTGTAAACTTGAGCTATAATCTATGCATGGACACAAAAAAATAACCTGCAGGACATGAGAACATCACATTAGCCAGCAAAATCAGCAAAATACATCCCATAGTTAGATATTTAACAGGAAGGCACTAGTCAAAGGTCAGTATGGTCAGGGCATGCACATGAAGCCCAACATAGGTTTAGACTATTAACAATTCTCCTTTTGCTTCAAACTAGACACAAGACCGGATAAAAGTTTGTCAGCGTTTCTGGGACATTTACACAACAAATAAGTTAACATGTGACATGTCAAATTTCCTAGACGCTTATATAAAAGTACACAATTCTATACGGTAGACTGCATCTGGCAGTCTGGAGGCCTGTGATAAGGTTTCCACCACCAGCTTGCTTCTGTAACTGTTGTGTGGGGTTTAACAGGAAATGTTGACAGACAATTGCGGCAGTCGGTGTATAAGCAGCGTAGCCAGCTGTAAAGGGAATGTGTCATCAGAAAATGGCCTATTGTTTAAATCACGTTTTTTGATGATCTTACTTTAATTTTCCATGTTAATCTATATTTAAACAAAAACCATAAAACCCTGCAGTTTTCCCACTGGCCGTTAAGCCTAATAATCTGCGCCACTTTTTGGTCCGTACATATCACTTTACCGCTGTTATCCGCTTATCTGTCATTCTAATCCTGCCTGTAGTAATATCATCTCTGTGTGTAGATAATACGGGATCTATCATTCATAATGGGCGATTGTCAAAGCTTATCCATTCTTTCCTTGTACAATGACCTCTGCACAGGTCACAGATTATGCCTAGAAAACTCTTCCATGTAAATTAATAGGGTCCCCTCCTGACCCTATTGTCTATGGAGCATGGGGCTGTCGTAAAGCAGTTTTCTTAATGCTTTGTAAATGCTGTTTAGAACAGCTCAGGCAATATGGCCGCCCTCATAGTCATGTTCAGGGAATAGAATTTAAAAATTTACAATCAGAAAATAGAAAGAGATTAGAAAAAAGAAATGTGTGTGGTTTTAACTGGCAGATAAGATTTTTGGTGACACATTTCCTTTTAAGTTTTCTTTCTACACAGGGCTTTGAACAAAGAATAGCTCCCAAGCATCCCACTTTTGGAGGGACAGTCCCTACTATTAACCCAAATCCATTTGCCTTTCCTTGATATGTAAACTAAAAACTATTAAACACCGTGAGGTTATACAAATGAGCTCTTAACAAGCTAAAACCTCTAATGCTACCACATGTAATGTAGCTACAAGTCAATGTTCCACCTTTCGAAGGGCCTTGAGACAGAATGCTGTTTAAGGCACTCTCCATAAGGAGATATTGTATTCCCCAAATCCTGAGTTAGGCCTCTCTCCCAGTTAAGCCAGTACCCTCTGCTCTACACCGATGAGGGGCAATCATGCCGAAACACCTTTCTTCAGATGAGATGCTGGCTTAACTATTATCCAAGTCATGTATCAATGCCTTTCAAAGGGTCAAAGATTGATTTATGGGATATAGAGATATATTGATTTTTTGCTTGATATGCACACTCACATTAGGGGTTAAGTATGGTAAGAAGTGTTTATTGAGAAAGGGACATTTAAAATATTTTTAAAAAGTACAAAAATATAAAATCGATAATACAAAAAAATAATACAAAAAGAAATACTAATAAAAACTTATGTGTCTGTTGTCTAATATACCCAGGCGCCTTGGGTTATGTTATAAACAGCAGAGGTAGAGTAAATATGGTCAATGACCCTGTAGGAAATGGTTCAATGTTGCATAAATGAATACAAAAAATACAATAAATTGAAAAATACAAAAATTATAATAGTGCTGACAGGGCTTCACCTTAGATTGCGACTGATAGTTATAATTATTTATGGCAACTGGTGGTTGCTATCGCCAGTGTATTCCTATTGAAAGGATATATATTGTTACTATTGTAATCAATTGCAATCCAGTGAACATAAGAGTGATATAAAATCTCTGTGTAGTTGTATCACATTGTAATTGAATAACCACCGTCATATAACCATCATACAAGGCTGTAAATATAGTGCGCTCCAGGTCTTCTATATATTTAAGTAATAGGGAGCTCTATAGTCCGCGCATCTATTACAGTAAAAGACTTTAAGTTACATGCAGCGCTTAGTCATATACACAGTTTATGTGTATGGGGTACATTACCCTCCGCTGTTTTCAGATGGCAACCGCTCGCTCTGGAAGATCGGTCCTGTAATGGATCACGCGCGAGAACAGCGCGCCTTTCTTCAGCGTACCTCGTGTACGCTGTCTTGTCAATCAAGATTCCCAGTGGTAGCGATGTTCCTCTCCAATAGCGATATGTTGATAGTCTTTCACTGCAGTGTTCTTTTTAGTTGTTGATTCAGTCTCTCTCCTATGGCTCAGGGAGACTCTTCTAATGGTACCAATAGCTCAGGAGCTGCCACTTTTCTGACCATACGCGTTTCGGGGTACTTCCCCTTCCTCAGTGGTGTGGCACTCCTCAAGAGATGGTGCTTTATATGGTCTGGCTCAATTGTCAATTAGTTTAATTGTGTGGCCTCCTTCATGGTAGAAATTGAAAATTAACCCTTCATCTCCTCACCAATTCTAGTGTGAGGGAGAGAGATTCATAGTGATTTCCATAGAAAACATCAAATAGAAATGTATATTAAAAAACAGAATAAGATGCAAAAGACAAAAAGGTATCTTATATCAATGATTTTGCCATGCATGCTATCAAATAAAGATCCAATAAACACAGAGAATAGATAAAAAAATCAAGTAAAAATTCGTATGGATGCAAGTGCATAAATATATGGATGCAAGTACGTGTGTATGTGTGGACATAAACAAATGTTGTATGTATATGTAAATAAGGATGGGTAGAATGGTGCAGGTAGAAAAAATGTAAATTAATGGGATCTAATACAGAGATTGAAAGAAAAAAAGATAAAAAGATATGAAGGGTGTATATATCTTCATCTCATAGAAGTATTGAGTGATTATTTTAACTCATAAGAATGTTGAGTAATTATTTTCACTAGTGCATAGGTGCGCTATATAGAGATATTTTCATTGAAAGGATATTTCAACATGGTAAGTACGTTTTTGCATTTTTATGTATTTTTGTATTATTCTTCATTATCCTCATTTGTCAGTTCTTTTTTCTCTTTTCCTTTTTTCATTTTATTTCCTCTTTTTTCAGGTTATTCTTTTGTAGGTATTGAAATGGGTGTTTGGGGTTGGGGGCCACTACAGGAGGGGGCATCGAGGTGCTGGTAATTAAACAGCCCGACCTCAATTTCCCATCCTGGAAAGGCACCCAGCCCAAATCTACGTCTATAAGAATCCGAAGATCTCCATTTCAGCATTAAGACCTTCTGGAATGATGGAGTTGAAATCAAAGATACGTCTTGATTCCATTCTGGACATATGTGCGATATGATCACCGCCTCTCCATGATTTTGGAATTTTCTCAATTGCTGCATAGGTAAGTAAAGTCGGATTTTTGTTATGTATATCCTTAAAGTGTTTCGATACGGAATGTTGCTCATAGCCATTTTTTATATTTGTAATGTGTTCCACAATTCGTTTTTTGAGGGGGCGCTTCGTCCTACCTATATATTGTTTATTACATGGACAATTTAGTATATAAGTTACGTCTGTAGTGTTACAGGTTAAACAGTCTTTAATTTTATGGATATATGTGTTAGTGGTGGATTTTACCTCTAGGGTTTTTTTCGGAAACTTGGTGATTCTACAGTTGTTGCACTGGCCACACCTGTAGAATCCCTATAATTTCAGCCAATTTGTACTGTCTTCACCTCTTCGTGTTTTAAAACTCTTAACTGAAGGTGCTATTTTAAGGCCCAAATTGGGGGCTCTGGTGTACGTGAATGTTGGCGTATCTGATAGTTTTGGGCCTATTATTTTATCTTTTTTTAGAAAATTCCAATGTTTTTTGACTATCATCTCTATCTTCTTGTATTGTGGACAATAGGGCAAAATGAGTCTGATGGTTTCTTCTTTCTCGTTGGTATTTTTTGGAATTGGTTCGAAAAAAGTCCTTCTGTCCATTGTTTTAACTTTCTCAAATGAAGATTCTATTATCTCTTTTGGGTATTGCTTATGAGTAAATTGTGTTTTAAGTAATTCTGCCTCTTGTATAAATTTTTCATCTTGGGTGCAATTTCTTTTGAGTCGTCTAAACTGGCTTGTGGGTATGTTTATCAGCCATCTAGGAAGGTGGCTGCTTGTGAAGAGGATAAAGCTGTTTTTAGATGTTGGTTTTTTAAAAGTGCTGCAAATTAATTTCCTTTCTTGTGTCTGGATATTTAAGTCCAGGAACTCCACCTGTACTTGACTGATATTGGTTGTAAATGATAGGTTCAAGTCATTATGATTAATGTCGTTGATAAATTGATCCAGACTATTTTTGGAGTCCTGCCAGATAAAGATAATATCATCGATATATCTCCGCCATAGGACCAGACTTGCCCCCAGTTTAGGTGTGATGTATTTCTCTTCCCATTTGGCCATAAAGATATTGGCATAACTGGGGGCAAATCTGGTACCCATGGCGGTCCCCCTCTGCTGTAAATAAAAATCGGACTCGAACCAAAAATAGTTATGTTTAAGAATATATTCAATTCCTGATGTAACGAAGTCAATTTGTTTGTCACCCATTGTTCCATTTTCTTTTAAATATTCCCCTATGGCCTGGATCCCCTGTTCGTGGTTTATAATGGTGTACAGTGAGTTTACATCCATTGTACCCATGTACCAGTGTGGTTCATAATTTAGTTTTTCCAAGGTGTTAATTATATCGGTAGAGTCTTTTATATACGAGGGGATCTTTTTAACATATGGTTGCAAATTATGATCTATATACTGGGACAGGTTCGATGATATAGAGCCTATCCCAGATATAATAGGTCTACCTGGGGGTTTGGTGGGATCTTTGTGGATCTTAGGCAGTGTATAAAATACTGGTATCCTTTTTGGGGTCGATATAATAAATCTCTGTTCTCTCTCCAAAAGTATCCCATCGTTGTATCCCACGTTACAATAATCTATGAGTGCTTTATTAAATTCCTCCATGGGATCTTGTTTTAGTTTTTTATAAGTATCATTTAGTTGTCTAAGGCACTCATTGTTATATTCTGCAGTATTTAGGATTACAATGGCTCCCCCTTTATCAGCTGGTCTGATCGTTATGTTATTTTCTGATTGTAGGTCCTTCATTGCCTTTTCTTCTTCTTTTGTTAGGTTGTTCTTGTATATTTTAGGGTTAATTTTTCTTATTTCAGCTTCTACGGATTTGCGGAAAGCCCCAATTTCCTGGCTGATCTCCTGCCTGGGAAATGTCCTCGATTTAGGTTTTAGATTCGTATGTTCATATTGTGAATGAGTCTCTATATTGTTAGTAATTGGATTTTTGAGATATTTTTTAAAGACATATTTTTCTTATAAATTTTTCAATACCTATGTAGGTATTGAATTTATCTAATTGTTGTGTCGGGGCAAACTTTAGTCCTTTGTTCAGGAGTTTAATTTGTGCATTATCCAATTCAACATCACTAAGATTTATTATATTCGTCTCTATCTCATCTTGTGAGATCTTTTCTTGCTGGTTTCTTCTCTTTCTTTCTCTTTCGTGTCTTCTTCCTTGGTATTGTGCTTGTGGTTGTGTTCGGGGTTGTGTTCTGGTGCTGTAGTGATGATTCTGTTGTGTCTGAGACTGTGTTCTGTTGCTGTAGTGATGGTTCTGTTGTTGTGAACGTGTCGGATACTTTTGGTGATTTTGATGTAATGACTTGTGGTCTGTGAATTGTCTCTGAGGTGATCTCCTGTCTTGATTTATCCATGGGTTGTGTCTTTGTCTTAAGTTGTAATTGTGTCTCGAA
This sequence comes from Rhinella marina, assembly GCA_900303285.1. Classification (NCBI taxonomy): domain Eukaryota; kingdom Metazoa; phylum Chordata; class Amphibia; order Anura; family Bufonidae; genus Rhinella; species Rhinella marina. The sequence continues at coordinate 65,976 of ONZH01022474.1, forward strand.
TGGTACTCCTGTTCTGGTGTTGGTGTTCGTCTTTGTTGTCTCTCTATTGATTGTGAGTGATTCCGATGTGTTCTTATCCTGTGGTGAGGGGGTGTCTGGTCTAAAAAATGTGGACTATTCAATGATTCGTATCTGTTTTGAATAGGTACTGTGTAGTGAATAGTGGTATTTGGATTTGCACTATCTGAGTCATATTGTGTTGCTATTCTAGTGGATCTTACATCTTGTTTGCGATTTGTAGTTACATTTTCTGATAGTTGAATTTCTACCTGTCTTCTCCAATTTTGCTTCTTCACCTTCTTATGTATAATTTCCTTTTCAAGGGTATCCAGCCCCATACAAATTCTTTGTGCCACCCTTGAGTTTCCTCATCCTTTGGTAATTTGTCTATGTGTTCTTTTAATTTCTTAATTTTCTCGGTAATATCCTGTACTATCTGTATCCTTCTATTAATAATCATTGTAACCAATGTCATTGGTTGTTGTTTCAAAAAATTGTCCCATTCTTGTTTAAAGTCCTCATTGCAAAGGTCAATATATCTCTATATCTCTGTCAATACGGTTCGGGTGTACCGTAGATATAGCACCTCTCAATCTATACCTGTACCTTTAGGTGAGCCGCTATACTCTCTACTATATCCTTCTGATTTATGGGATAGCTACTTTACATCTTCTAGCATTAGAGGTGGAGCTTGTTAAGAGTTCATTTGCATTCCCTCTTCCTAGAATTCCAGAGGAGCGTGTATGGCCTACACGACTCCTCATGCTGTTTAAAGGGAACCTGTCATCACCTTTATTCTACCTATACTAACGGCAGAATAAAGTAGAGACAGGTGAGTTGAGCAGTCATTTATAAGTTAAAAGTAAGTGGTTGCCGAGAACCAACATCACAAACATTGCAGACTGGGCCTTGAAAAGAGTCAAATCTTCATGAGAAGAGTCATGGTTATTCATGAATTCCTGCTCTCCCTGCTGATGATTGACAGTCTTCTACTTAGTTTTCTCTCTTTCTCTCTAGGAGACAACTGCCAATCATCAGCAGATGGGCGGGAGTGCAGGAGATTAGGAATAACCATGAATCTTCTCAGGTAGATTTGACTCTTTTCAAGGCCTAAGCTGCAATGATTATGATGCTGGTTCTTGGCAACCACTTACTTTTAGCTCATGAGTGACACACCGCTAAAATCAGCATTTCTGTCACTATTTTATACTGCCCTCAGTGAGGGCAGCATAAAATTGATGACAGGTTCCCTTTAAGGCACTGATCATAAGAAGATATTGTATTCCCCAAACACCCATGAGAAAGGGGATCTTTCACCGAGAAACTATAAAATTGGGTTCACATGTGTGCGTTTAGCTCTGGGACGAAAGAGAGAGGATTGGGGCTGCAGCGGTCAGTGCTGACAGCAAGTCAGATGGGTAGGGATAGTTAGGGCATATATAAGGAGGCAGGGGCTGGGGTAGTTAGAAAGGACACATGCTGAGAAGCCTTTCTTTGTAGGCTTCACAGTGGTTTTCAGTGCTCAGCACTGAAGGTGACCCATCTCCACTCATACACATGCAGTTAATGATATATAGCCAATGGAAGTACATTAACCCCCGCACTTTAAACATGGCGCCCACTCAGAAGGTGACCAGGCACTATAGTATAATTATATATATATATATATATATATATATAGTATTATAGTAACAACGTTTATAAGTCTGAAAAAAAGACATCCATCCAGTTCAGACTGTCGTCCTGCTAAGATGATCTAGAGGAAGGCAAAAAAAAAAAAACCTCATGAGATCAAAGCTAAATTTCTAAATTGTGAAATCCTGGGAGTGCTGTGCTCCCAGGGCCCAAATGGCTCTCCTCTGCCAAGATCCCACTAACACCCCCCTGTGCATTAGAAAAACCAACATAAAATCTTCTTATGTTCTGGACTTGCCACTAGATGTCTTGCTACGAGGTCCCTTGAGTCATTGTTACGTAACTGAACAAAGTATTTTACAGACAATTTTAATATCCCTGTCCTTACACTATATTAAAAATAAAGGGGGAAATTTATCAAACTGGTATAAAGTAGAACTGGCTTAGTTGTCCATAGCAACCAATCAGATTCCACCTTTCATTTTCCGAAGGACCTGTCAAAAATGAAAGGTGGAATCTGATTGATTGGTATGGGCAACTAAGCAAGTTCTACTTTACACCAGTTTGATAAATATCCCCCAAGGTGAATGACAGGTTGTGCAGCCAATACATATTGATGACCTACCCTCAGGATAGGTCACCAATATCTGATTGGTGGGGGTCCGACTCCCGGAACCCCCGCAGATCAGCTGTTTGAAGAGGAACGGTGCTTCCTCTTCTAGATTACACTGTGTGTTGTCCTCTTGCAGCGGCAGCTGCATCAAGGACTTGTAAATACACTGCACTGCCCAAACTTTCGAGATGACCACAATGCAATCTTGAAGAGGAAGTAGCACTCACAGGAGCACCACCTCCTCTTCAAACAGCTGATCAGTGGAGGTGCCAAGAGTCAGACCACCAACAATCAGATACTGATCACCTATCGATGACCTATCCTGAGCAGTCTTATCTGCTGTATTTTACATGCCAGGTGAACATACCCCAAGTGTTCCTTTTTGACCACTCAAATACCGTATTTTCCGCTTTATAAGACGCACTTTTTTCCCTAAAAGTTGGGGGAAAATTGCTGTGCCTCTGATAAAGCGAATACTATTATGGAAGCGCTCACTAGTATATATTAAGTGCCTGGAGCGGGGAAACATACTCACCCTCCTGTGCTGCAGCTCCGCTCCGGGTTCGGCGCTCCTCTTCTACTGCCGACACTGCACTGTCCTGACCTCGTACAGCGTCAGGACGTAGTGCACGCACCATGACCTGACGCTGCACGCAGTTAGGCGACAGTGCAGCGCCAGCAGAAGACAAGGGAGCACCGGACCCTGCAGTACCGGAGAGGCAAGAGAGTTTTTTTTATTTTATCCTTGTGGGGCAGATGGGCCGATCTGAGGTCTGAAGGGGGCTGAGTGGGCTGATCTGAGGTCTGATGGGGGCTGAGTGGGCTGATCCGAGGTCTGATGGGGGCTGAGTGAGCTGATCTGAGGTCTGAAGGGGGCTGAGTGAGCCGATCTGAGGTCTGAAGGGGGCTGAGTGGGCCGATCTGAGGTCTGAAGGGGGTCTGAAAGGGCTGATCTGAGGTCTGATGGGGATCTGACATGGAGAGCTGATATGGGGGTCTGATGAAAAATATTTTTTTCTTATTTTCCTACTCTAAAATCAGGGGTTCGTCTTATCATGGGGTGCGTCTTATAAAGGGAAAATAAAGTAGTTGGGCGTATGAACATTTGATCAATGGCTAAGCCTACCGATCTCTTTTGTCTGCTTTCCATCAGAAGAAATCAAGCATGATTCCAGGGTCCTATCCTTTGCTACTTTAGAAACGGGCATTATATCTGTCAGCGGCTTATCCCTGCTTACCTATGAAATAAACATTCATCATCAGAAAACGGTTGTGTACATGTCTATAGAGGAGCTGTGAGGAGACTGCCGATTGCTTACAGCAGATATTTTTGTGCATAAAAATCCAAAAATGCTTAACTGGCCATAAACACAAGGGAGGACCACATATTGGCTTGGATTCAAAGGAAGATCATACATGTACGTAAATAACACCACAGGAGGCATCTTCGGTTACAGCCTGATAATGGATGGTAATCCATATTAAATTGCTTATATAAGCATCTTTTTTTTTAAAGTTGCATATGAGAAGAAAAGCACTATAATAGACAAAGCAGATATTGTTAAAACCAAGAATGAATGAGATTTTTGAGCAAGGCCTGTCTTGTGAAATTGAATTTTTTTTGCTACTTATTATCCGTGAAAAAAACAATGTCTGTCCTTAAAGGGGTTGTCTGGCCATATATATTGAAGCCCTATCGTTAGAATAGGTCATCAAGATAAGATTGGCGGGGGTCCGACACCCGGGACCCCAGACTATCAGCTGTGAACAGAGTGAGTATTTGTCATTACACTGCTCTTCTGAGAAGATGGGCAGTGTAATAAAGAGCAAGTAGCGATGGCATGGAGCACCGCCTTCTCTTCAAACAGCTGATCAATATATATGGCTTGACAACCCCTTTAATTTTGATCAGGTGGCTTAATTTCAATCAATATGTTGCCATCTTGGAAAGGAGCATTTTCAACTTTAAAGGGATTTCCAGGATTACAAAAATATGTTGACTTTCTTTCAAAAACAGCGCCACCCCTGTCCATGGGTTATGTCTGGTTTTGTAGTTCAGCTCTTTTGGAGTCAATGGGGCAGATCTGCAATATTTAACATCTACATCTTGAATCTTCTGTACTGCAGGGAGAAGGACAGTATAGGTTTTTCCAGACTGGGGTACAAAAAAAAATCCTGGATGACATCGTTAAAGGGGCATTCCTGTTATATTAAGTGATAACTATTAAGGCCCCATTCACATGACCGTATATTTGCGGGTCCGCATTATTGCGGTAATAACTTTGGAACGCTTTTAACTTATCCAAGCCATTCATAGATTGTTTTTTTGTGACACATTGTACTTTGTGTTAATGGTAAATGAGTCAATATATTTTACCTTTATTTATAAAAAATCCAAAATTTACTGAAAATTTTGAAAAAAAAAAAATCACAATATTTTAAATATTAATTTCTCTGCTTTTAAGTTGCATAGGGATATCTAATAAAATTGTTATTAATGAACATTCACCATATGTCCACTTTTTGTTGGCATAATTTTGGAAATGTAATTTTATTTTTTGAGGACGTTAGAAGGCTTCGAATTTTAGATTTTTAAGATTTTCATGAATAATTAGAAACCTCCCATAAATGAACATATTTTAGAAACTACAGCAGCAATGTAATTCAAACTGATTTTTACAAAGTTTGTTAACCCTTTAGATTTCCCACAAGAATTAAAACAGAAGAAAGGTGAAATTTAAAAATAAATATATTTTTTTTTGCAGATTTTCAATTAATTCATTTTTCCTATAGATAGCAAGGGTAAACCGCAAACCTGAATATTTATTTTCCTGATTTTGAATTTTGCAGAAACACCACATATGTGGTTGTAAACTGCTCTGTGACCGGCAGTAATGAAAGGGAGATAGTACAAGCATTTGTGTTGGCTTTGACAGCTTGTCAGAGTGAAGCCTGGAGGCCTGGAGGCCAGGAAAAAAGGTCTCAGGTTAAAGCTCCATGTTCTTGGCTGTCAGGAGGCAGCTGAGTCATGGAGCTTCTATGTACAGGTGCTGCACACAGGGGGCAAAGCTCAAGGACGTTTTAAAACGTCCATTCAGAGATAGAGATCCACTACCAGGACATTTATAGTCAATGGGCAGACTGGAAGTGGTTAAAGGAGTTATCCATTAATTCATGTAAAAATGAAAATCAGACATCATATAGCACATGACAATCTCTTTCTATCATAGCTAGAACCAGCCCTGTACCTCACATGGATCCAGAGATCTACCCATTCATTGCTCTGCTAGATTTATATCAAGCTGATGGCTCCAGGGGAGTGTCTATTCTGCTGCAGCTAAGGGGGCGTGTCTCAGCTCTCCCTATCACAGCTCAGGAGGCAGTTGAAGGATGAAACCAAGCATGTGCAGCCTTCTCAGTGAGCAGGTCAAAGAAATAAGAAAAAGAACAAACAGCAGGTGGTGCTTTACACTTACATTTTATTGAATAACTCACTGACTATACCAAATTTTTAATTGCATGGAATTAGATTTTTTAGATCCAAGTACTGGTTTGAAAACTGTATATTTTTCGTGGGACAAAGCTTTTAAAGGAAATGTGTCACTAAAAATGTTATCTGCAGATAGCAACAAATCTCTTATTTCTAATCTGTTTTTATTTGCTGATTTATTTATTCTATTTTCTGAACCTGATTATGGGCGCTTGCATGAGCGGTTTCATTCAGGGCTCAATTTTGTGGAATGGGTGCGGACCCCTTCATTTCAATGGGGCCACAAAAGATGCAAACAGCACACTGTGTACTGTCCACATCTGAGGTTCCATTCCGCGGCCCCGCAAAAAGATAGAGCATGTCCTATTCTTGTCCGCAACTGCAGACAAGAATAAGGATTTTCTATTATATTTGTGGCCATGTCCGATCCGCAATTTGACGAATATACACGGCCGGTATCCGTGTTTTGTGGATCCGCAAAACACTACAGTCATGTGAATGAGCCCTTAGAAAGCAATAAAAAATTGCTGTACGGCAACCCCATGGTCCATGGAGAGTTTTGTAGGCATACTCTGTGACCTGCGCAGAGGTCATTGCACAAGGAAGAATAGATAAGCTCTGAAAATCACCTGTTGTGAATGGTGGATCCTGTTTTATCTATACACAGAGGTGATATCATTACAGGAAGGATTAGAATGACAGATAACCCGGTAACTGCGGTAAAGAGATCCGTACACAACAAAAAGTGGTGACTATCATTAAGCTTAATGGCCAGTGTGAAAACTGCAGTATTTTATGGTGTGCGTTTAACCCCTTCCCGACCAGCGCTGTACATGTACGGCACTGCTTGGGACTTTACAGATGGCGCCAGATCCGCTTGCATGTTTTAAACGGCAGGCACCCACGACTAAAATCTGTGACCGACAGTAACACCGATCTTGGGAATTTAACCCTTCAGATGCTGTGACAAAACATGACCACAACATCTGAACAAGCAAAAACCCAGAAGCATGCACTTCCAGGTGTGCTCTGGCTCCCCCCAGCGAGGATGCAGGGTGTGGTAGCCTCTGTCTGCCTGAATGAGGCCTGTGGCAAGGCTCCATAAGGACATACGGGGTCATTTACGAACTGATATACGCCAGTTTTCTGGCGCATATCTGTCGCAAATTGCAGTGCAAAGGTTATCTGCACCGTAATCTGCTACTTTTCCCCACTCACGCCTGTTTTAAGCATAGAAAATGGTCTAAATCTAGATCTAGACCAGAGGTGGATCTTTTGAAGTTATGTAGAGGCCTGCATCTCTTCATAACTTCGGCAGATCCTCCGCCAGTGTAGGGGTTATTAAGACCGGTGTCTAAAATGCTGGTCTTAATAAATGACCCCCATAGTGCATTTCTCATAATGCATTGGAATGTACGAGAGAAGTAATCTGATGATTGTTTATCATAGTTTTATGGGAACAAAAAAAAAGTGTAAAAAATAAATAAATGTTTTTAAAAATAAACAAAAAATTTAAAATATAAAAATTCAAATCACCACCGTTCCAAAATGTAAAGAAAATTTATAAACAAAAAAATACACATCATCGCATGTGAAAACACCCATACTATTAAAATATGAAAATACTTATCCCATAGAAAAAAAAAAAAAAAAAAAAAAAGAAAAAAAGTCAAAATGGCCAATTTGCCTTTTTTGGTCATTTCCCCTCCCACACAAAATGGAATAAAAAGCGATCAAAAAGGCATACACATCCCAAAATGGTATCAATGAAAAGTAACTAAAACAGGAAAAAGGATCCACTAGATAAAATCCAAATGTACTGTACATTATTTCTTCATTTAAAATCACAATACAGCATAGATCTCCATATTCATCCCTTGATGCATTTCGACCAGTTAGGTCTTAGTCATAGAGTGATATACAATGACTCAAGGCTGATCTATATCGATTTTGGATTCAAAGGGGGCTGGTTTTATTGGTGAATACACCTGTGGCAAAAATCGGCTAGGAGCAACAGCTCAAATTAACCTCTTATACTCCGGCTTAGTCGTTCCTGTCCATATATTGAGTCTTGAGATTATATCAGATAAATGATAATTACATGAGTAAATAAAAAACAACAAATTAAAGAACTTTAAACCACAAATATCTCGATATATATGGACGCGGACCAAGGTGTGATAAACACAGTAGAGAAATTAAACCCTTGAATAATGTAGCAACAAGTCTGAACGATAATTCATACCTAGGGGTAAGTAAAAATCCAAAAAGCCTCTCTTTCAAGTAATAATTTATGTAAATCCCCTTCTCTTTTATTTAATTTAACTCGTTCTATGCCTAGAACTTTTCTGTGGTCTAAATTGCCATCATGGTTTTCAAAAAAATGTTTGCAGGCACCTGACATATTGCGATTACTGTTTTTGTAATTTATGTCAAAAATATGCTCCAAAAAACTTTTTAAAGTTTTCTTTTAGTGCTACCGATATATTGTAAATTGCACTCCCCCTCGTTTCCTTGATGGGAAATATTTTGGTTCCATCTGAACTAGTAAATTGTTTACCTTTTTGTACGTGCATACACGTTTTCCAAGGATGTGAACTGCATGGGAAAAACCTTTATGTTCTTATATATATTAATTGCAACTCCGAGGGGGTCATCAATATATGGACAGGAACAACTAAGCCAGAGTATAAGAGGTTAATTTGAGCTGTTGCTCCTAGCCGATTTTGCAGGTGTATTCACCGACAAAACCAGCCCTCTGAGTCCAAAATCCATATAGATCAGCCTTGAGTCATTGTATATCACTCTATGACTAAGACCTAACTGGTCGAAACGCATCAGAAGGGATGAATATGGAGATCTACGCTGTATTGTGATTTTAAATGAAGAAATAAAGTACAGTACATTTGGATTTTATTCGTTGGATCCCTTTCCCGTTTTTGTTACTTTGCTGAAGAGTGTGACTAAGGCTACTTCCACACTAACTTTTTTTTGCGGCCTCATGTGAAAAATGCGGACCCATTAATTTCTATGGGGCCGCAAAAAATGTGGACATGACACCGCGTGCTGTCCGCATCCATATGTCCTTTCCGTAGCCCGGAAAAAAAAAAAAAAAGAACATGTGCTATTCTTGTCCGCAAAACGGACAAGGATAGGCATTGTTACAATTGATCCGCAAAAAAAACGGATGCCATACGGACGACATCCGTTTTTTTTGAGGCTCCGCAATTTGCGGACCGCAAAACACAACGTTCGTGTGAAACTGGCCTAACTCTGGATCAGAGCTGGATCAATGAAAAGTACAGATCGCTCACAAATAGCCCAAAAAATGAGCCCACAAACAGATAAGACATAACTATAAAAAGTCATAGGGATCAGAATATAGCAACGAAAAGAAAAAAATATTTTTTGCAGGCCGCTCTATTGGCAACAGCCAACAACGGCCTTGTGCATGAGGCCTTACCCTGTAAAATAAAAAGATGAAAGGCCGCTGCAGTTAGCATTAGAACGCTGATGATTGGGTTACAATATTTGCAGTAAGCAATGCCAATTCAGTTGAAATATCAAGCTGAAGCGATCAAATATCACACTACATATATGTATATATATATAACTCTACTGAAACGTTCATTACGGTTCAATAACACCTTAGCTTTGGATTAAATAGTCCATAAAACAGCCAGATCACCAGAGATTTATTACATAAACCAGAACTCACAGATATGTCCGGATGACAGCTGAAAAATAATTTAAGTCCGTGCCTATCACTAATCTTCCCTTTATAGTCGCTAGTAATTTTACTGTATAACTGATGGTAGATAACAGTCTGCAACGCTGTCACATGCCCGCTCCTTACAAAACCACATTTCCTCTTCAGCCTCCTTCTAGTGGCTCTGGGGTTACATATTACAATGCAGTCACACTGTACGGCAGGTCTGACCATCCTGTCCAACGTGACAATGAGGGGGTTTTAAAGGGGGTTTTGTCACTTCAACAAATGGCATTTATCATGTAGAGGAAGTTAATACAAGGCACTTACTAATGTATTATTATCCATATTGCTTCCTTTACTGGCTTCATTAATTTCTCCATCACATTATACACTGCTCGTTTCCATTGTTAAGACCACCCTGCCATCCATTAGTGGTGGTCATGTTTGCACACTTGCTTGCACAACATGGGGTCACTTTTAGTTGTTTTTTTTCCAGAGCCACTAAGTTCGCAGTCCACCCCTGCCCATTGGTCTCTACTACCTACTCCTATCTGAAAGGACAGGAAGTGCCAGCTCAGCCAATCATTAGCTGCAGCAGTGATCCACCTCTGCCAGTGATGGACGGAGCAGGCATCAACAGGAATTTCCTGTGTGAGGAAAAAGCGCTGGAATGGCAGAGGTGGGGGTAAAATTAACCCACTTTGAGCTCTTAAAGAGGACCGGTCACCGCTCCTGACATGCCTGTTTTAATAGCTTCATGCATTCCTCATATAATAACAATTCTGTAACATCATTTCTTATGGCTCTATGTTGTGCCGTTCCTCTATTATTTCTACTAGAAGTTATGGATGAATTGCTAGCAGTCTGCAGTAAGGGAACAGAGGGGAGGTAACAAGTTGGGGGTATGTACCTGCACAGACTCACTCTATCCAATCAGTGCTGCCATTTTCAGACTTAAGGTACACGCCCCCAACTGGTTGCCTCCCCTCTGTACCCTTACTACAGACTGCTAGCAATTTCTAGTAGAAATAATAAAGGAATGGCACAACATAGACACATAAGAATAGATGTTCCAGAATTGTTATTATATGAGGAATGCATGAAGCTATTAAAATAGGCATGTCAGGAGTGGTGAAAGGTTCTCTTTAAACTGTACTGTAAACAAAAAAAGATCAGGCTTTGTTTCTCCTGTAATGACTCGTAGACCTTCTTGTTTGCAGTTGCTCTGTATGAATTATGCTTAATTCTTTCTTTGGAAGCATACAACAGCAAACACATCCAAACACAAGAGCATTTGGGCTTTGGCCATCTAGCAGTACTTGTCGGAGTGCTGCTTCTACATGTTTTTACGGTGTCAGATGGTTGAAGGAGATTATGTAAGGTTTACGTCTGGGTCACTGTAGTACTACAGTACTTGAAAGCTGGTTTCATAATAGACACATCAATATTACAATTCTAATTCCAAGTCTTCTATTGTATAACTGATAGTAGATAACAGTCAACGCTGTCACATGCCTGCTCCTTTCAAAACCACATTTCCTCTTCAGCCTCCTTCTAGTGACTCTGGGGTTACATATTACAATTCAGTCGCACTACAGAAAAAAATTAAATAATTAAAGGGAACCTGTCATCTCCAAAACACCCCCTGAACTAGAGTAAGCGGTGTATAGTGTAAGTGATGCTGAATCCGAATATGTAAGTTTTATCTTCATACTCACTTCCATTCTGACGCTGTGCTCCCACAAACCTGCAGTAAAATGCACTCACTGGACTCCGGTGCTCACTCACATAATGGAGAGGACTCAAAGAAGAGTCCTGTGAATGTATTTTACTGCAGGTTTGTGGGAGCACAGCGTCGGAATGGAAGTGAGTATGAAGATAAAACTTACATAACCGGATTCAGCATCACTTACACTATATATCTCTTACTCTAGTTCAGGGGTGGTTTCGGAGATGACAGGTTCCCTTTAATGGCTGTTTTTTCACAGAAGCCAGACAAAAAAAGAATTGTATGGAGCTGAAGGTCAATGAAAACGGACAAAATCTGTCCTATTTTTTTGGCGCCTGATATTTAAATCCCGTTAAAATAAATAAATGAAACCGTGTCAACAGAATCACAAACTGCAATGATAACGAATATAGACATCACTCAGCATTGTGCTAATGTACCCTAAAGGATCTGTGGGTAGGCATCACTGTAGGCTACCTCTACATTGTTACATAGTAGAATAGAATGAATTGTTGTGTTTTTGTGGCATCACATGGCACACTACCACCACCACAGCCTCTGAATGAAGACCCAGCCTCATCCCCAGTCTTTTCAAATTATACACTCACATAGCCGCTAAAGGTAGATTCACATCACCTCTCATTTTCCTTTCTTCTGATCTGTCAGAAAAAAAAAACAAAAAAAAACAGCTCCTTAAGGGCTCATGCACACGACCATATGTATTCTGCAATGCAGAAAAACGGATCCGCAAAAAATACGGATGACGTCCGCGTGCATTCCGTATTTTGCGGAACGGAACAGCTGGCCCCTAATAGAACAGTATTATCCTTGTCTGTAATGCGGACAATAATAGGACATGTTCTATTTTTTTGCTGAACAGAAATACAGACATACGGAAATGGAATGCACACGGAGTAACTTCCGTTTTTTTTGCTGACCCATTGAAATGAATGGTTCCGCATACGGTCCGCAAAAAAAAATGGAACGGACACGGAAAGAAAATACGTTCGTATGCATGAGCCCTAATTTTGAGCATCCATTATGCTCAATTAGGCGGAATGGGCCACCTACGGTTGTGTGCACGAGGCCTTAAACTGATTTTGCATCCATTTTAGCCATTTCCATCTGATATCCATTATTTTAGACAGAAAAAAAGTACTTTGTGGAGTACTCTCAGATGGAAATGGCTAAAACATATGCAAAATGAGCATAACTGATGCTCAAAATAAAGGATTCTTTTTTTTCTGTTCTTCCAACGATGACGGTGATGTGAAAATAGCCTAAATGCTCATTTTTTACCAAACACTATTTCATTTACAATATGATGTACTGAAAAATAGGAAAAACACCCAATTCCACCATTGCTTTTTGGGTTTTGTTTTTGCGGCATCTCTTGTGTGAACTGCATGTCGGTAAGATTATTGCAATGCCAAATTAAAGGGGTTGTCCGGGTTCAGAGAAGAACCCGGACATACCTTTCAATTCACCCAGGCAGCCCGCCTGAAGAGGGCATCGGAGCATCCTATGCCCTCCTTTGCCCTGCGCTAATTAGCGCAGGGCAAAGGAATTTAGCCCGGTTCCGGTGACGTACCGGTCCCTGCCGGGCAGAGGCTTCCGCCCGGCAGTGAGCCGGTGACGTCATCGGCGCTGATGGACGGGCTTTAGCGCTGCCCTAGCCAGTAAAACGGCTAGGGCAGTGCTAAAGCCGGCCCATTAAGGCCGGTGACATCACCGAACTCACTGCCGGGCGGAAGTACCCGCCCAGCAGCGAGTATTTACAAACAAAAGAGACCTTGCCCTGCGCGATCTAGCGCAGGGCAGGGGGGGGCATCGGAGCATGAGATGCTCCGATGTCCTATTCAGGCGGGCTGCCTGGGTGAAATTGCAGGTTTGTCCGGGTTCTTCTCTGAACCCGGACAACCCCTTTAATATAGTTTCTCATGGTTTACTACTTTAAACATAATAATGTGCTTTGTATCACAATATTCTGATATTCATGTCGTTTTTATAGATACCATTGTGGCGAGGTGACAAAAAAACTGCAATGTGGGCATTTTGATTTTGTTCTTCATTATGGCATTCCCTGTGCAGGATAAAATCTTAATTTCAGACATTTACTCCAATTTTGTTTAATTTTTTAATTGTTTATTTTAGATGTAAAATAACGAAGGGGGGGTTGACTTTGTAATACTACTTTTTTAACTTTTAGTTTTAGTCCTCCTAAGGGACTCAAACGATTCCCAGGGTTTGTCCACCACCAAGCGCTGCCCCCCGTTGCTCCCACATAAGTGAATGGGAGTGCACCACGCACGTGCGGCCCCTGCTCCCATTCGTTTCTATGGGGCAGAAGGAAATAGCCCAGCTAGCTGTCAGCTATTTTCTGTGGCCCCATTGAAATGAATGTGCAGTGCACCATCCATTCATTTCACTGCTCCATTCTCGTGGGACCCGCAACTATCAGACAATGGAGGCATATCCTAGCAATATGCCCCCATTGTAGGTGATGGCAAAACCCGTTTAACACGTTCCCGACCTAGGACGAGAATGCTCGTCCTAATATGGCGTTACTTAACGCCCTAGGACGAGAATTCTCGTCCCAGGGTTAACGTGCTGCTGCTGCCCCGCCAGCACTGGTGATTACACCGATGCCGGCAGATTAACCCCTTGTATGCCGCGGTCACGCTGCATCTACGGAAGCCCAGGAGACCCAGCCAAAGCACTGGGTCTCCTAGGCAACGGTCAGCGTCTCACAGTGTGAGACGCTGACAGTTGAATGCAGCACAATACAGATGTATTGTGCTGCATTCAATCAGGGATCAGACCCTGAAATGATAAAGTCCCTTACTGTGACATAAGTGAAATGTTAAAAAAAAAAGTTAAATAAAAGTGTTTTAACAAAAAATAAATAAAAATAATAAAGTTTCAATAAAAAAAAGCCCCTTCCCCATAAAGAAACACATAAAAATAGACAAAAAATTAAAAAATATACATATTAGGTATCGCCACGTCCGTAAAAACCTGCTTTATTAAAATATCACATGATCCAGCCCGCCCGGTCAACACCGTAAAAAATAAAAACTGTCTAAAAAAGCCATTTTTTGTCACATTTCATCACAAAAATTGTAATACCAAGCGATCAAAAAAGCGTATGCCCCCAAAAATAGTACCAATCTAATCGTCATCTCATCCCGCAAAAAATGAGCCCCTACCTGAGACAATCGCCCAAAAAATAAAAAAACTACAGCTCTCTGACTATGGAGACACTAAAACATGATTTTTTTTGTTTCAAAAAGGATATTATTGTGTAAAACTTAAATAAATAAAAATAAGTATACATGTTAGGTATCGCCACGTCCGTAAAAACCTGCTCTACAAAAATATAGCATGATCTCTCCCCTCAGGTGAACACTGTAAAAAATAAAGAAATAAAAACTGTCTAAAAAAAAGCCATTTTTTGTCACATTTCATCACAAAAAATGTAATACCAAGCGATCAAAAAAAGCGTATGCCCCCAAAAATAGTACCAATCTAATCATCATCTCATCCCGCAAAAAATGAGCCCCTACCTGAGACAATTGCCCAAAAAATAAAAAAATTACAGCTCTCTGACTATGGAGACACTAAAATGTGATTTTTTTTGTGCTTCAAAAATATTGTGTAAAACTTAAATAAATAAAAAAGTATACATATTAGATATTGCCGCGTCCGTAACGACCTGCTCTATAAAAATATCACACGACCTAACCTGTCAGATGAATGTTGTAAATAACAAAAAATAAAAACAATGCCAAAACTGCTAGTTTTTGTTACCTTGCCTCACAAAAAGTGTAATATAGAGCTACCAAAAATCGTATGTACCCTAAAATAACAAAACTGCCCACTTATCCCCTAGTTTCCAAAATGGGGTCAGTTTTTTTGAGTTTCCTACTCTAGGGGTGCATCAAATGTGACATGGCAACTTAAACTTTTTCCAGTGAAATCTGCCGTTGTGCGCCCTTTCCTTCTGCGCCCTGCCGTGTGCCTGTACAGCAGTTTACGATGACAAATTGGGCATTTCTGTAAACTACAGAATCAGGGTAATAATTACTGAGTTTTGTTTGGCAGTTAACCCTTGCTTTATTCTCAGAATAAAATGATTCATATGGAAAATCTGTCAAAAAAGTTAAATTCGGAAATGTTGGCTACATTTTCCTTTAATTCTTGTGGAACACCTAAAGGGTTAATAACGTTTGTAAAATCAGTTTTGAATACCTTGAGGGGTGTAGTTTCTAAAATGGGGTCATTTTTGGGTGGTTTCTATGATGGAAGCCTCACAAAGTGACTTTAAACCTGAACTGGTCCTTAAAAAGTGGGTTTTGGAAATTTTGTGAAAAATTTCAAGATTTGCTTCTAAATTTCTAAGCCTTCTAACGTCCCAAAAAAAATGTAATTTTCAAAGTGATCCAACACTGGGGAATGTAAAGTCATAACTATTTTTGGAGTTATTACTATGTATTTTAAAAGTAGAGAAATTGACATTTGGAAATTTGCAAATTTTTCTAAATTTTTGGTAAATTTGGTATTTTTTTATAAATAAGAATGAAATATTTTGACTCAAATTTACCACTGTCATGAAGTACAATATGTGACGAGAAAACAGTCTCAGAATGGCCTGGATAAGTAAAAGCGTTCTAAAGTTATCACCACATAAAGTGAGACATGTCAGATTTGCTAAAAATGGCCTGGTCCTTAAGGTGAAAAATGGCTGGGTCCTTAAGGTGTTAAAGGGGTTTTCTGGTTTACAAACATCCTTTAAAAACAAATATGAAAGGAGCTGTAAATTTGTTATGTATTTACTTTTATTATATTTTGTGTTCTGGGTTATGGTCACAAGACCATGTCCATGCAGCTCTTTATTATTCTCGGTGTCCTTAGGCAACTGTCAAAGCAGTAACGGGGCAGTGATAGGGGAGTGTCTATGTAACTAGCTGGTGGGAGGAGCTATAAACTAGCTGGGTGATGTTAGGGGCAGTGATAGGGGAGTGTATGTAGGTGGGAGGAGCTATAATCTAGCTGGGTGTTAGGGGCAGTGATAGGGGAGTGACTATGTAATTATCTGGGTGGGAGGAGCTATAAACTAGCTGGGTGTTGTTATGGGCAGTGTTAGGGGAGTGTCTATATAAGTAGATGGTGGGAGGAGCTATAAACTAGCTGGATGTTGTTATGGGCAGTGTTAGGGGAGTGTCTATATAAGTAGATGGTGGGAGGAGCTATAAACTAGCTGGGTGTTGTTAGGGCAGTGATAGGGGAGTGTCTATATAACTAGTTAGTGGGAGGAGCTTATAACTAGCTGGGTGTTGTTAGACATTCCCATATCACTGCCCCTAACAACACCCAGCTAGTTTATAGCTCCTCCGGCCAGCTAGTTACATAGACACTCCCCTATCACTGCCCCTAACAACACCCAGCTAGTTTATAGCTCCTCCCACAGCTAGTTACATAGGGGCAGTCCCATATCACGGACCTCTTGTAACTAGCTGTGGGAGGAGCTATAAACTAGCTGGGTGTTGTTAGGGGCAGTGATAGGGGAGTGTCTATATAACTAGTTAGTCGGAGGAGCTATAAACTAGCTGGGTGTTGTTAGGGGCAGTGATAGGGGAGTGTCTATGTAACTAGCTGGTGTGAGGAGCTACAGGCTCCGATCTCTGTACATTCAGCTCAATGTCTTCCCTATCACTTATCATATAGGCTCTGATATCTGGTGTTTTCTCTATCAATTATCATATAGGCTCTGATATCTTGTGTCTTCTCTATCAATTATCATATAGGGCCTGATATCTGGTGTCTTCTCTATAACTTATCATATAGGCTCTGATATCTGCACATTCACCTCGGTGTCTTCCCTATCACTTATCATATTGGCTCTGATATCTGCAGGGGAGCACCCAGGAATTTTGTCTAGGGTGGTCCGGAGAGGACATAATGTGGCGCGCTAAGTGCGCCATGCAAAAATATTGTCCCCTCCCATTGTTAAAAGCCCCTCTTACATATAATAGGCCACTCCCAACAAACACTGTACAGCTAAAATTATATTGTTCAGGATAAAGGTAATAGTCTCACCCTCATGCTACACAGACACACCGTACTTAATACTTAGGGCCCTGACATAAAGCTCCTGTACTCACACTGCCCCCCACGTAGCTCCATGGCAGGAGCTGTTGCAGTTTCAACAGTTGTGCAATATTTAAGATGTGTAGGTCCAGGTGGAGGAGCCTAGCTCTACACATCATACGGAGAGAGGAGGGCCTGCCCTGGCTGCACTGCCTGCTTCATAGTATACAATAGACAACAGCCAGGAAGCTCCTCCCCTCTCCCGAATCCTGCTTGTGGCCTGTGGTTCCCGCCACCATCCGCTCATGGCCTGCTGCACCCCCTTGGCCATCCTCACCCAGCTCTGAATCCTCCTTCTGCAAATAGCAGGGGGAGGAGCTTGAGCATCTCCTCTCCTACATAGCTCCACATACCTCTTACATCCAGTGAAGTCACCTTTGATGTAGACGTTCCTCATCTTCTCCATTCAGACCAGACCGCCGTCATGATTTTTTAGCCATCTCTCATCTTTGCAGAGCTTGACAAACAGACATAAGTTTCCCACTTTTCCATCATCTTCACATCTTCTGAACACCTCATCCTGCTACCCCCAATACTGTGCCCCCTAACACTATACTGCAGAAACTGTCCCCTGAAAAATACAACTACCACACAGATAGTGCCCCTACAACAATTATTGGTACACAGTGCTCTAAAAAAAATAACTGCACACGAATAATATAAACATAATCCCCCAAAAATAATTGTGCTAAGCTGATACTGTGCCAGGGTGCCCACCAAAGTAGCAGTGCTCCCCATAGTGCCCCCCATAAAAAATGCCCCTTCTTAGTGTCCTCCATAATGTGCTAGTAAAAAATCCCCCTTCTTAGCGCCACCAGATGCCCCCATAATATGCCAGTAAAAAATGCCCCTTCTTAGTGCCACCAGATGCCCCATAGTGCTGCTCTCCCCTATAGTGCCTCCCATAATATACCAGTAAAAAAATACCCCATTAGTCCCAGATGCCATAGTGCCCCGTATTATGTGCCAGTAAAAAATGCCCCTTTAGAGCCACCAGATGCCCCCATAGTGCCTCCCATAATGTGCCAATAAAAAATGCCCCGATAACCACCCATAATGTGCCAGTAAGAAATGCCCCCATAGTGCCCTTCAGAAAATGGGCCAATAAGAAAATGCCCCCAGATGCCCCCCCCCCAAAAAAAAATGGTCCAGTAAGAAATGCCCCCAGATCCATCACCCCCAAATGGGCCATTAGCAAATGGGCCCTTAGTGTCACCAGGTGCCCCCTATAATGTGCCATCTATATAAAAAAAAAACAAAAAAAAAAACACTAATACTTACCTTCATGAGGCTGGCAGCAATCCGATGCAGGCCTCTTCCAGCCTGTGTCCCGCGCTGGATGCCACCCAGCTCAGGCAGCACTATGATAAAGACACTGCGTCGCCTGAGCCGGCCTCTGATTGGCTGATTGGCCCCTGCCCCGCCACAGCACAGCCATCTGTATCGCTGTCCTGAGGACGACGATACAGATTAATATGGAGATAAGCACTCATCTCCTACTGCCCCCCAACCGCCTGCAATTAGAACCAGGGCCGCGTCACCTGTGGCGATCGGCGGTTTAGCCCTAAGTGTTAAAAAAAAAAAAAATACAAAATGAATGGTTCTGGGGATCCCACCTGTCGGGGCGCCCCTGGATATTTGAACATTCAGCCTGATGTCTTCCCTATCACTTATCATATTGGCTCTGATATCTGGTGTCTTCTCTATCACTTATCATATAGGCTCTGATATCTGTATATTCAGCCTTGTATCTTCCCTATCACTTATCATATAGGCTCTGATATCTGTATATTCAGCCTTGTATCTTCCCTATCACTTATCATATAGGCTCTGATATCTGTATATTCAGCCTTGTATCTTCCCTATCACTTATTACATAGGCTCTGATATCTGTACATTCAGCCCCATTCACAAACCATTTGGGATTTCAGGATTATTGCTCAACATCCTTCCCATGTGTCACATCACCATCAGGCTATGGTATTTCCCAGACCTACCGATTAGATGGCAGGATTTCCTGCGTCCGTAAGACCGAAAGCCAGCGTGTCGATCCGATTCATACCCTACAAGCGGGGTAGAGATGCCATCCGCTATCTGCCCAACCAGCAGGAGGAGCCCGGCGTAAAACGAGTCGAATCCCAGCACTGAGTGAAAGTAGACTAGGAAATAGGTGAACCACATGGAGGCGCAGAGATCATTCAGGTAATGCCCGGTGGCATAGCTGAGCTTCTGGCACAGGTGCAGGGTGGGTGCAGGGTCTGCCATCCTCAGCTGTGATAAGGACTGTCCGGGATAAAGCTACAGCATCTGATAAGTGGTCTTATCACACAGTCCCCCTCTGATCAGCCTGAGCCGGCCATGGCATCCCCCGCAGTCAGAACCTATATACTGTCAGGCAACTAGAAGTGGCACCGATCATCTCCAGCCTGCGGCACTACAAGTCTCTGGTAAATTCCGGGTTTGGAGCCCAGTTGTGCCCAGGAGACTGCCAGCTCACTCACCAATCAGGAGAGTGCTGGAGGCTGAGCCCGGTTACTCCCGCCCTCTCATCCAGCCTTGTGACTCTCCCGGTTAACCCCTTCCTCCACAGTATGTAGTCACTGCCCTGCTGTTTTGGGTAATATATACATACTCCGTAAGGACCTCCTGACGTCAAAATATCACGTGACATACCTAAGCCACGTGGGTCGGAAGCCGGTGAGCTCTGCTATTACAGGTACTGTGTGACTGTTAGCAGAGTAGGAAGGTCAGGGATGGCTGCTTAGCAGCGTCTGTAGCAGGGAGAGG